>JBBPBX010012481.1:0-54008 GCA_038048925.1 Garcialebias charrua
TTAATAGTCGGATTGTGCTCTTTTAACCAAGGATATCCAAGAATCAGTTGGGGGGTGGAAGCTTTAAACACATAAAAATCAATAGTCTCGTGGTGATTGCCTGAAATGATTAGACTAATGTCTGTAGTTTTTAGGGTAATCTGGTCTAAAGTTTCACCAGTAACCCCAGCTATACAGATGGGAGGAATCTCCCGAGTGGGCAAAGACAACCCTTGAACCAAGTCCAAACTAATCAAATTTTGTTCTGCGCCAGAATCCAACAAAGCTGGAACAGGATGATGATTGTGGTGGATTTGGATAAGTGTGGGTAATAACAGTCTACAGGCGGAGGAGAGAGCAGAAGTACCCACCAATATCTCTCTCTTTATTGGCGGGCGTTCTCGTTTCCCCCCAGGAGGGGGCAGTCTCTCCGGTAGTGCCCGGTCTTTCCACAGTACATGCAGGCGTTACTGTCACTGCGTCTTTGTCTCTCCTCAGGAGACAAATGATATTTATTTATCTGCATGGGCTCAGGTTCAGAAAATGAACGAAAACGTTCTGTGGGAACGACGTGACGAGAAAATGACACGGGGTCTCTGTCTCTCTGGGACTTGTAGTTTGTAAACGAGTTCTTGTATGCGCGGGGCTCACCTGATGACGTTTCGAAACCGGAAGTGGAACGATGACGGGAGTTGTAGTCCTTCTCTCTTCTCCGCTCCCGGAAACGCTCGTCGATAGCACCCGCTAGGTCGATTAACTCGTCAAAACTCTCAGGTTCGTCTCTAGCGGCGATCTGGTCCTTGATGGAATCGGAGAGGGAACTTAAAAAAGTACCTTTCAGTGCGAGGTCGTTCCATCCGGTCTGGGCAGCAAGGATACGGAACTCTAGGGCGTACTCCGCGACAGGCCGACCTCCCTGACGGAGTCCAAGGAGCCGCTTTACGGCGTTGGGTTGTTGAAGAGGTCGGTCGAAGATTCGGCTGAATTCCTTTAACAAGGTATCAAAGGTGATATAGTCAATGTTGTGAAACTGTAAGTAGGAATTTGCCCAACTCAGTGCTTCACCCTTCAGTTGATTGATGAAATACGTGATTTTAGCGGCGTCTGTTGTGTAAAGCTGAGGGGCCGCTCTGAATGCTAGTTTACACTGCAGGAGGAATCCTCCACATGAATGAGGGTCTCCAGAAAATAGTTCAGAAGGTTTAGTAATTAGCTGCTGGTTTGAGGCACCGGTCTCGGGCGTCGTGTTAGGAGTGTCTCTAACAGAGGAAGCAGCAGGAGTTGAGGGTGTGAGGCTTTGGGTTAAAGTATAAACCATACCTCCAAGTTCCTTCATGGTTTCCTGGGCGGCGTCTTGTTGAGCCAAGACCCGTTGGAGTATCTCCTCGACCATGGTCATACGATCCATCTGGAAGATAGGACTGAGTTTGCTCGTGTCTGGTCTCGTTCTGGGTCGGTTATGGCTGGAGCATTCTGTAAGGACCGACTGAACCCAGAGTGGTACAAGACCAGAACAGAGGCACAACTCAGAGTAACAATTATTTACAGTGTTTATTATTTACAGGTGATAAAGGGACACTTGGGGTCTTGGGAGTGCCTGGAAGAGAGAACAGGGTCAGGGTCCTACTGGTGGGATAGGTGGATCAAAACTGATGCTCTGTTTGGTTCTTACAGGGGATGTTGGGTCGGTGGGTTGGCAGCGAGTGGCAACAAGGCAGGAACTGGCAGACAAAGGCAGACGAAAACAGGATCCAGGGTTCACAAAACTGTGGACACAAAATCATAAGGTGAGTACTCTTATCAGACTAATACTTTCTGGCTGAAGTCATGTATACCGATTGAGGCACAATGCTCCAGCATTGGATCTCACTGGACTGCAGCCTTAAGTAGTGGAGCTCCTCGTTAGATGATGGCTGTCAGCTGGCGTCGTCAGTTGGCGTCAATCAGCGGCCATCTTGGAGAGGGCGGCAGGGCTGCAGACAGTGGGATCCCGACAGTGCCTAAAGTTCAAAGGCCATCAGAGTTGAATGATTTCCGTCCCATTGCACTGACATCTCTGGTGATGAAGAGCTTTGAGCGTATAATTAAAAAAGTCCTTCTCTGTCAAACACAGCATCTTCTAGACCCCCTACAGTTTGCATATCAGCCCTCTAGAGGGGTGGATGATGCTGTTCTGACCATGCTGCATTTACTCTATTCCCACCTTGAAAGACCAAAAGCACATGTAAAAATTTTATTTGTGGATTTTTCATCAGCTTTTAATACTATTCAGCCAAAGATTTTAACAGAAATCTTAACAAAAGAGTTTTTAATCTCACAGAGCTTGGTTTTATGGATTACAGACTTTTTAACAGGTAGGGTCCAGCAGGTCAGAGTGGGTTCAACACTCTCTGACAAAACAACCACCAGCACTGGCTCTCCCCAAGGGTGCGTTTTATCCTCACTGTTATTTATTCTGTACACAAACTCCTGCAGAAGTACTTTCCCAAATAGACATTTAATTAAATATGCTGATGACACTGCCCTGGTAAGCCTTTTAAACGACAAGGAAGAAGAGCACGGACCAGTTCTGGACTTCTTCATTAATTGGTGCAAACAATCAAAACTGGTTCTGAACACAAACAAAACAAAAGAAATGACTATTGACTTCAGGAAGCTTCAGTCATTCTCTCCAACAACCATCAATGGAGAGAAGATTGAAACTGTCTCGTGCTACAAGTACCTGGGCGTGGTTCTGGACTGTCACTTAAAGTGGGACTCATGGGCTGACCTTATTTGCACTAAGGCTCAGCAGAGGATGTATTTTTTAAAGAAACTGGGTACTTTTAGAGTCAATAACTCAATGCTTTTAATGTTTTATTCTGCTTTTATTGAAGGTATTTTAACGTTTTGTAACATCTGTTGGTTTGGCAATGCTACAGAGGCTCAGAAGAAATCCTTGAGAAGTATAGTAACTACAGCCAGCAAACTGTTAGGGACCACTCTGCCAAGTATGGAAAAGATATACATGGACAGAGTTATGAGGAAGGCAAACAAGATTATAGCAGACGACACACATCCCCTAAGATCTTCATTTGAGTTGCTTCCTTCAGGGCGAAGGTATGGCCTTCCTTTATTCTCAAGAAACAGAACAAAATTTTCTTTCATACCACAAGCAATTAAATCATTAAATAATACTAAGGTATCATGAATTACTGAGCTGAAACACCTTTGCTGTAATGATGGATGATGATGTCATGTATGTATGTATAAGTATGTCCTTTATGTCAATGCCTGCTGACAAATGTTGCAAATTAATTTCCCTAAGGGGACAAATAAATCTATATCTATCTATCTATCTATCTATCTATCTATCTATCTATCTATCTATCTATCTATCTATCTATCTATCTATCTATCTATCTATCTATCTATCTATCTATCTATCTATCTATCTATCTATCTATCTATCTATCTATCTATCTATCTATCTATCTATCTATCTATCTATCTATCTATCTATCTATCTATCTATCTATCTATCTATCTATCTATCTATCTATATCTATCTATCTATAATGGCAGTCGTCTCCCGATCGGAAAGTTGGCGGTTCGACTCCCGGGACCCGCACCATGTGTCGTTGTGTCCTTGGGCAAGACACTTAACCCTGAGTTGCTCCCGGTAGGACTGGAAAGCACCTTGCATGGTAGTCTGCCGCCACCGGTTTATGAATGTGTGTAGCATTCAATATATGTGTAGCACTTTGAGATTTTCAGTAATGAAAAGTGCATTATGAATTGAATTAATTATTATTATTATTATTATTATGCCACATTCAGTAATGATCTAAAACCCAAATGCACATTTGCATCTTGAACAATCTTGTCTGATCATTATTCCAAAGAACATCACTTTTGAAAATCTACTTAGGAATTACTGTTTGGAAGCAAGTTATTTTAACTCCAGCTTGTGTACAAAACTTGAGCTGAAGTCAAACCTGTTAAATATCAGACAATATAAACTTTTATATTCAACAGATGTCTGCTATATGGTTTTATGAACCTGTTTGTAGCAGCCCATAAAGAGACATTTTCTTCCACTGTACAGGACACGATGATGATGAGGGAACCTCTGGTGGTCCAACCTGGATGTGAGAAGTAGGGAGACACCACTGAGGAGGCTAGAGCCGAGATAAGATCCAAACACCAAACAAGTTGTTCCAATGAGGCACCGAGGACGGAGGACAGGAAGTGATCCACGTTGCAACCATCAGATGAAGCAGCTCTTTGTTCAATCATCCACACAGTTACATTTCTCTGACTGGTTGATTTGTTTTTACTAAAATGGATAAAATAAAACTGGACTCTGAGCCTGTCTTAAATAAAAATACATTTTTTGGGGTGATACATCAATAAGAAGATAAGTCAGAATGTGTTGAACATTTTATTTTCTTACAAGAGAGTCACAGCACCAAGACACAACAGAAGTCATCTCAAGGCACTGAACAGAAACAATCAAATATAAAAATAGAATAGATAGAATAGAATATATCTTTATTGGCATATTTGCACCAAGGTACAAAGTGTTGCAATTGGCACCATCCTAAGAGGGACGTACGCACGGAAGCCGCAGCAGTATAAAACCACGCCACCAACAATCAGATATGGAAAAAGCAACATACAGTCGGGTAATCATGGTATTCAAAAAATAATCTATCACATTTTGTCTTAGGACACTCTATGATAAAGTCCAAAAACTCTACCAGCTTTAGCATGAATAAAGACAAGACATGTTGCATATGGTGACAACAAGCAGGGAGATTTAGTCCGTGAGTAATCATTTCAGATAAGCACAGTCTTGCAGATGGCTCAGCTCGGCTCCATCCGAACGTACACACAGAGATCTCTGGGGGGAGAGGGGAGAGGGCAACGAGTTCTCAACAGCTTTCAACTCCAGGAAAAGTTTTGCAGACAGCCTTCTTTTCAAGGTCGCTCAGAGTCCCGATTAGATTAGTCGCTTTATTTATTTTCAGGTCAGGCCACAGTGTACTTTTGACTGCATCCTTCCAAGTCCAGGTGCTGTTCAGGTCCAAATCGCCGAATCATATGAGGTTCCGAGCTACAAATCCCCATCTGTGCCCTGATTGAGCCCGGACGGCTGTAAACGAGTCCCAAAACGCACCGCAGGTCCGCGGCTGTCCACCGCTGCTTCCATAGTGCGGTTAAGCTTGTACAACAGCTGGGACTTTGAGGTCATAGCCCGGATCAAAGAATCTTGCTGGGCAGGAAGTCTCGCCAGCGCGTTGATCGCCGCAGTAGCCTTCCTCAGCTTCCAGTAGCAGAAACCTCTGCCAGCGCCAAAAAACAGAGTAGCTACCACCAATATCCAAATAATCCACAAATCTTCCACATCTTCGACAGAAAGAACGGTCAGACACATTGGCTTCCATTCGCTCCACGAGTCCATAATGTATCCCACCGCATGCGTGTCGAAGGGGCAAGCCGCTTCTCCTGGCCCGGTGCGTTTCGTGGAAAAAAAAATTTATCAATGGAGGAAACAGCCCATGTAATTAAATCCATTTCAAATTGGTTCGAGTGAGCGCTGAAGAGTTACAGACGAGACTAAATGCAGAAGCAGGGAGGAGGAAAAACTTAGGGAGGAGAGGAGCAAAAAGAGATGCGACCTGCTTTGTCGAGAGCCGGAAGTAAAAAAATAATAAGTTAACAGAAACTTTCATATAAAAATAATAAGTTAACACTATTTATCTGAGGAAACTACTTTGAGTTTAACTCCATCATGTTATAAAAGAGCTACAGTAGTTGGCCAGAGTTCTTTCGGGATTAAATAATTAGAACTTCTGTTTGAATTTTAATTCTATGAACTTTTTCCTTTTTGTTAAATTTACTATGAATTTCTCACAGGGCTATTTTCAACCAGTATTCATTCATTCATTCAACCTTTATTTACACAGGTTAGCCTCGTTGAGCCACGGAGACTCATTTACAAGAGGGACCTGTCTCACTCAAACCCAGGATCAATTTAGAGTTACCAATCAGCCTAACATGCATGTTTTTTGGACTGTGGGAGGAAACCGGAGCACCCAGAGAAAACCCACGCATGCACGGAGAGAACATGCAAACTCCACCCAGAAAGGCCCCTGGACCGGGATTTGAACCGGGGGCCTGCTCGCTGAGAGGCAGCAGCTCTACCAGTTGTGCCACCGTGCTGCCCAGTATATATATATTTCAAACTTATTAACTTCAACAGGTTATTAGTTTTCTTTTCACAGGGGTACACTTTTACAAGAGAGCTTTATGAGAATGCAACATCTGACAGCAAAGGATGTCTTGTGTTTGTTCCACCACCACCAGCAGCAGGGTCCTCAGACAGAATGACTGGTGGAACGTCCTGGTCCATCTGCAGCTCTCTTCATGTTCCCTTCCTCAGCAAAAGCTGGACAGACTGCAAGGAGGTGTTTCCTAAACAAACAACAGGTTCATCAGTATTATCAGTAAAAAAGGATTATTAAATCATTATTAAGATTGAGAATGCATATAATTTCATCGTACACTCTCCTCCTCCACTTCCTCATTTTCAGACTGCATGGTGACCCCATCATCTCCACAGCATTATTCTGTTGACCACAAAGAACAATTACTTGTATTTAGTCTAAAAAATCTAAGTCTGGTCCTCTGGACATTCTTTGAGATTAAATGAGTTTTGTAATTACATTATTATTTATAATAATGTAATTACATTAATTATGATATTGATTTGTATTGAGTTTTAACAAGTAGCAAACATTGAATGTCCAGAGGACCAGACTTAGCTTTTTTAGATTTTTCTACCTGGATTATTGAGCATGCATCAGGGTACAGTACTTGTATTTAGATTTCAGATTTTAATAGCAGAAAAGACAGTTGTGAATGAATGACATTTCACCTGCTCAGTTTTCTCTGGTTCTGCTGCCAGACACATCATCCATCTAGGATCCATCCATCCATCCATCCATCTAGAGCAGAGCAGTGCTTCTCCACCTTATAACAAGGTGGGATTAACTTATTTTGACAAGTGGTCCATGGTAGGTAGGTGGTGTGTTTGGGTTGATGGTTTCACCATGTCCTTGCAAACACATATAAACAAACATATCCCGTTAGCTTAGCATTACTGCATTATTAGCCATTTCAGGTTGTTTGTCCAATAAAAAAATACGAGCTAATGTTAGCATCGTGTTTGCATTTGAGCTGACTTACCGCTTTAAGTGGAGTATAACTTGTTAGTTGCTTTAATGCTGGTATGAGACGTAGTTTATACCGTTTTATTTACCTGATAGAGACGGTCATGGACCACTCTGTTACTTCTGAGCAAAATAATCCGGCTGATCTCATCAAAGACGGGCCACGTTTTTACTTCACTCTCCTTTGCATAATATAAAATTATTGCAAGTGCTGCACTGAACTGACTGGTCATTTTATTAAAGATTTCCACCAGCTGCAAAAACACTTCTGGTGGTTGAATTTTTCTTTGTGTTTTTTTCTTCTTCTTCTTCTTCTTTTGGTTTATTGGCGGATTGCAAACATTGTTTAGGTGCATACCGCCACCTACTGAGCAAGAGTGTGTAGCTCATGGCATCCTTTCCTTATAAGTGTCCTAGTTTTAATATTGATGTTTTGTAAATATTTAAACAATGCTTTTCTAATATCATTTCTTTTATCCCTATCACCTTCAGTTCCTAATATTCCTTCTAAACTCCAAACTCTCCCTGTCTCTTTGACTTTTTCTTTTAATCTCTCCCTATCATCTGTATATTTAGTGCACTCCATCAGTACATGTTCTACACTTTCTGTATCCCCACATTCCTCACATCTACTGTCATTCCCTTCCACCCCCTCGTGTGCTGCTGGCACCCAACAAAACTGTATATCAATTTCTTTCTTTCTTTTTTTTTCTTTTTTGTATTTATTTTTTAAATAGTTTTTATTTATCTTTTTAGACATAGCCCCCCGGTGGACATTTCACGGGCCGCCACTGATGTCAAGTGAAACAAAGGAGAGGATTATGGAACTTCTTCAAGAAGGTAAATAATCACAGAATGCTGCAAAAGATGTTTGTTCTTCCCACTTAGCTGTGTCTAAAACCTGGACCAAGTTCAAACTGAATGGGAACATTCTAAAAAGGGAATGTACTGGTAGACCAAGGAAGGCATCAAACCAGTCATAGAGAAGTGTTTCAAGATGGCGGCGCGTGCAAAGGCTGCGGCTTCTCTCCCTCCCGACAACACGGTGTTTTCGTCTTCTTTGTCCTGCATGCCGCAATGTGCCGGCACGTCTTCGTCATGTTTACGTGTTCAAGAACGCAAGTATAGCCGTGAGTTCCTGCTTGATGTCGGAAAAACCGCTCATTTGGGAATAAACAGTGACCTCCAGGAGAAGCTACGTGAGCTGGAAGAGAAGCTAAACGAGTTTCGTGACTGCGGCCTGCTCTGGAAGCCAGCCCCGAGCCTCAATTCATCACGCCCGCCGTGGGAGCGCCACAAGCGGCTGGACAGTAAGCGGAAGCCGGCCCTGAGCCTCCCTTCTTCGCGCCCGCCGTGGAAACGCCACAAGCGGCGTGACAGAAAACAGAAGCGGGGTAAACGCGGAGGTGTCAGAGCTAGGCTAGCAGCTAGCCCACACAAACCGGCGATCCCATCCATGGTTTTGGCTAACGTGCGCTCCTTGGACAATAAACTGGATTATATACGCCTGCTACGAACGACACAAAAGACTGTGAGAGACTGCTGTGTGTTTGTATTCACGGAAACGTGGCTCAACAACAACGTTCCGGACCATGCTGTCCAGCTAGGGGAGCTAACATGCTACAGAGCGGACCGAACCCCCGAGGGAGGTAAGACAAGGGGAGGGGGGCTCTGTGTTTACATCAACAAAGCATGGTGCCTGGATGCTGCTGTGGTCTACAAACACTGCTCACATTTAGTGGAGTTCATGACTATTAAATGCAGACCGTTCTATTTACCGAGGGAGTTTACAGCTGTTTTGATTGTTGCTGTATATATCCCTCCAAGCTCCAACAGCAAAGTTAGAAGTGAGGCTTTGAATGAACTATATCTGCACATCAGTGAGCAACAAACAGCCCATCCTGATGCTTTTCTCATCACGGCTGGTGATTTCAACCATGCAGATTTAAAGAGTGTATTTCCAAAAACATACAAAAACATAAACTTTGCAACAAGAGGAAACAACACACTGGACCAAGTTTACACCACCATGAAAAATGCCTACAGAGCCCTCCCCCTCCCCCACATTGGTGCTTCTGACCATATCTGTGTTATGCTAAAGCCAGCATACAGGCCGCTGGTGAAAGTCACAAAACCAGTCCGCAAGCAGATACGAGTGTGGCCAGAGGGGTCTTCAGAGGCACTCCAGGACTGTTTTGACACCACAGATTGGGGTATGTTCAAAGAAGCTGCTACCACAAACAACAACACATGTCTCCAGGAGTACTCAGACACTGTATGTTCATACATCGCCAAGTGCATTGATGATGTTACCAACCTCAAAACCATCACTGTTCGGGCTAATCAGAAGCCATGGCTGACAGCTGAGGTTCACAGACTCCTGAAAGCCAGGAATGCTGCCTTCAAAGCGGGAGATCAGGTGGGCCTGAAGGCAGCCAGAAAGAACCTGACCCAGGGCATCAGTGAGGCCAAGGAGCAGTATTCCAGGAAAATAGCTCACCGTTTCAAGGACAGCAAGGATACACGCAGTCTGTGGCAGGGAATACAGACCATCACAGACTACAAACCCCCCCCCAGACCTGTGACAGCTCAACCTCTACGCTGAATGAACTGAATGAGTTCTTCGCTCGGTTTGAGGCAAGTAACAGCACACCTGCACATAAATTCCCCCCCTCTCCTGATGGCCAGGTGCTGGCGCTGTCCTCAGACAGCGTAAGGCGTTCATTCATCAAGATTAACGCCCGGAAGGCCTCTGGTCCTGACAACATACCTGGTCGTGTGCTGAAAGACTGTGCAGGGGAACTCGCAGCGGTCTTCACGGACATCTTTAACATCTCACTAAGCCAGGCCATCGTCCCCACCTGTTTCAAAGCCACCACCATCATCCCTGTCCCAAAGAAGGCAACGCCCGCATGCCTCAATGACTATCGCCCAGTAGCACTCACCCCCATCCTGATGAAGTGCTTTGAACGGCTAGTCATGAAAAGCATCACATCTGTCCTCCCTGCCTCCCTGGATCCCTTCCAATTTGCATACCGACCTAATCGCTCAACCGACGATGCCATCTCCTCTGCCCTCCACACAGCTCTCACACATCTGGACACGAAGGACTCTTATGTTAGAATGCTGTTCATCGACTTCAGCTCGGCATTCAACACCATCATCCCCCAACAGCTCATCCATAAACTGGACAGTCTGGGGCTGAACACCTCAATGTGTAACTGGCTGCTAGACTTCCTGACCGGGAGACCACAGACAGTACGGATCGGGAGTAACACATCTAGCACCATCACATTGAACACAGGGGCCCCACAAGGATGTGTGCTGAGCCCCCTTCTATTCACCCTGCTAACACACGACTGCACACCATCGTACAGCTCCAACCACTTCATCAAGTTTGCGGACGACACAACAGTGGTAGGTCTCATCAGCAACAACGATGAGACGGACTACAGGAACGAGGTGAGCCGCTTGGCCTTGTGGTGCGGACACAACAATCTCACTCTCAACGTGGAGAAGACAAAGGAGATTGTCGTGGACTTCAGGAAGAGGGATGCACAACATGCCCCTCTGACCATCAACAGCACCGCAGTGGAGAGAGTGGACAGCACCAAGTTCCTGGGAGTGCACGTCTCAAAGGACCTGTCCTGGAGCAGGAACACTGCAGCACTGGCCAAGAAGGCTCACCAGCGCCTCTACTTTCTCCGCAAGCTGAAAAGGGCTGGAGCTTCAACCTCCATCATGTGCACCTTCTACAGAGGTGCCATAGAAAGTGTCCTGACCAGCTGCATCACTGTGTGGTTTGGTGCATGCACTGCATCCTGCCGCAAGAGCCTCCAGCGCATCGTGAAAGCAGCTGAGAAGATCGTCGGCACCTCCTTGCCCTCACTGCAGGACTTACACAGCAAACGCCTCACTCGGAAAGCCCACCGCATGGCAGGTGATCCCACACACCCACTACACAGCCGCTTTAGACTGCTGCCATCAGGGAGGAGACTGAGGAGTCTCCAGGCTCGTACCAGCAGACTGAGAGACAGCTCTGTTCATCAGGCAGTCAGAATGCTAAACACTCTGCCTGCTCTGCCTCCCCTCCCATTTGAACTGCCTTAACACAAAAAACTTTCTCACACATTACCACTCAACACAAAGTTTTTAACACTGGACTCTGTGTCATCAAACGGGTTATTCACTAAACTCTCGGTCATGTGTTCATTCAGTTTGCACTACTTCTCATATTTGCACTAATGTTTGTATTACATTACTGCCTATAGTCATACTACTGTTTACATTTATTAATACTGTTTACATTTATTACTACTGCTTTACATTTATTACTACTGTTTACATTTACACTACTTTTATCTACACTACTGCAGATACATATACAGCATTCTCTGACTAGCCTTATCTAAGGATGCCAAATGTGCCTTATGTGCCTCACTGCATATGCCACTTTGCCTCTATACCAACATCAACTACCTCATACATATACTGTGTACATTAACTTATATGCTGCTGTGCCACTCTTTGCAAATGTCAACGCTAGAAACTTCAGTTTATTTTATAGATTTACGTTTTTATACTTTTCATACTACTATGCAAAAACTCAGGACAGTATTACACTTTTATTATTTCATTTTATGCTTATGTTCATTGGGTGTTTGGTGTTTTAGGGGTGTTTGGTGTTTCAGTGTTGGTGTAAATTTTCATACTTTTATACTATTATGAAAAAACTCAGGACAGTGTTACACTTTTTTACTATTTTATGCTTATGTGTATTAAATGTTTTAGTGTTTAGTGTTTAGATGGTTACTGTTGCACCGAGGGACTGAGAGAAACGCAATTTCGGTCCTGTGTATGTCCTGTACATATTGCAGTTCTGACAATAAAGTTGACTTTGACTTTGACTTTGAAATCTCAAAGCAAAATATCTTGAAAACAGAAAATTCACAATTCTCATAAGAAACATGTACGGTAGTCAGAAACTAGAGTCAATGTCTGACGCTAAAATGTAAGAAATGGCCTATAATAAAATCTACATACAGCAAAGTCTAACAAAAGTCCCCATTAACACCCAAACAGAAAAGAACAAGGTGACAGGGAGAAAAGAAAACTGTGGGTGACTGGATGAATGTGTCATGTCAGGTATAGACACGAGAGAGATGACAGTCCTTACATCATCAATGAACATTAAATACAACCCTGAAATATTGGACACTTTGCTTATTTCATCAGATGAAACATTGTTTGGTGACAATGACTTTTTTTAATTATTATTTATTTATTTATAATTTTTTTAATTTTAAAATACAATACAAAACAATCCCATAAACGATAACATACAACATATAAAAAATGAAAGGTAGCAGAAAGAAGAAAACATCTTATTATATCTGCCCCTTTTTTCAAACAATTAGTTCAAACAAAAATAATCTTCAAGTAACAGAACAAAATGAATAACTCTTTCTAATTTTTCTAACTCTAATACAATACACATTAAGCTACTTCATTTTTTAAAATAATTCGGTTCAGTGGCTCGGGCATCTGGTTAGGATGCCTCCTGGACGCCTCCCTGGTGAGGTGTTCCGGGCATGTCCCACCGGGAGGAGACCCAGAGGAAGACCCAGGATACGCTGGAGGGACTATGTTTCTCGGCTGGCCTGGGAACGCCTTGGGATTCCCCCAGAGGAGCTGCTCCAAGTGGCTGGGGAGAGGGAAGTCTGGGCCTCCCTACTTAGGCTGCTACCCCCGCGACCCGACCCCGGATAAGCGGATGGAAATGAATGGATGGATGGATGGATGGATGAATTCAGTTCATTATAACACATCTTGCTAGATTTTTTTTAATGATAATGCATCTTGCTACAGGATAAGGCTTTCCTTCAAAAGACATCAGCAGAAATGACCTGCAAATAGACCAGATCTCAGTCCAGTTGAAAATTTCTGGTAGAAATTGAAGAAAATGGTCAATGACAAGTCTCCAACCTTCAAACTGATCTGAGAACAGTGAAAAGAGACAGCGGGGGTCAGAATTATGAAGAGGTTCTGAGTTCATGGTTCAAGGTCCTTTATTATCGCATCACATGTAGTACATGAAGTGGAACTAAATTGTAAATGGTAAATGTTTTGCACTTATATAGCACATTTCTATCTTATCCAGATACTCAAAGCGCTTTATACTACAATCTGTGTCCTGATTTACCCATTCATACAGCACTCTACTTACTAGATCTATACAAAGACTAATTGAACAAATCATTCTAAAGAGACTAATCAGTGTTTTGAGATCACATTAATTTACCTTTATTTATACAGGTAGCCTCAATGAGCCATGATAACTCATTTTCAAGAGAGACCTGTTAAGGCTCTCCCATAGCTCTGCGTACTGCCATACACCGGTCCGTGCGCACGTACTGTGCGCCGCGCGTTCGCTCCCACAGCTCTGCGTTCATTCTCACGTTCATTCTCGATGCAGCCACAGTGCAGAGCGTTCGCTGATTGGTCATTTGCTGACACGCCTTCTGAATTGATTGACAGTTCGCGGGGAGAGAAGAAAAAAAGGAGCCAGCAGCTTCAGCGCAGCGGTTTTCTGTGTTTATATCTTATTAAAAAGTTCTAAAAAAATTCAAAAACACAGGGAGCGTTGGTCTTGCAGCCCACAGCCCTCCAAGAAATCTGCAGAAACCTCGTGCAGCCAGGTAGGACCCGAGTTTAAATTTGCTTGTGACAAATTTCATTTCCTCATTTTCAGAGTGAGCAGAGGAAGCGATCACTTGATACATTGATTGTATTGTACTTGATATTTAATACATTTGTGTCAAATACAAAACAGTCCGGCGCCGGGCAGACAACGCGCCTCGCGTACGCGGTCGTAAAATTTGAGCTTCGCGTGTACATGGTACGCTTGTGACGGCGCACAGCCGTCCGTACGCAGAGCTCTGAAAGGGCCTTTAGGGAGCAGATGGTGGGGGTTCAGGGCCTTGCTCAGGGGCCCAGAGTGGGGCGAATGAGGGTGGAGGCAGGTGTGGGTGTTTCACCTTTTTCCACCCACATTGTTTTATGTTGTCGGTACCGGGGCTTGAACCGGCAATCTTCCGATCACAGGCCCACCGTCTCTAACCACTGCGCCACCACTCCCCCACTCATACATTGATGGGACACACATCAGAGGCATTCAATGAGGGTTCAGTTGGTGGATTCAAACCCACAACTCTTGCATTGGAAGGCGACTACTCTAACCACTCAGCCACAGCTGCCCTATACAAATTGTGTACTCAAGGTCCCAGTTACACCCAAAATAGCAAGAGTTCCGTTTGTCATTAATTCGGTCCACTTCTCAAGAAAATCCAAGCTGTTAGAAAATACAGAGGTGCAACAAAATACTGATGATGAAGCTGTGGTTTTCTCTTGACTCCATGTTTTTTTCCTCTACTTTATCTAAAATAAAGATTGTTTAGTGTTTCAATTCAGCCTTTTAAGGGGGTCTAATCAGGCCAGTAGTTGCCCAGTGATACAGAACCCCCCGCTCTGAGTCTCATTCCAAACCACCAACCACAAGACTCGAACGTCAGATGGGCTCGACCTCTCCTCCTAGATTCTCTAACTAAAAAGCCTACACACTTTGTTGATGCATGGTATCTGCTGGCAAACTTTAGTTTTCTCTTCATCATGACGGAAACTGCTCTGAGAATCTTTTTATATGTGAATTTAAAGCCTGGAGTGAAAACAACACATTAGAGGGCCTCAGCTGTTGTTCTCAAAGTAATGCAGAACAGCAGCTCACTGTGTGCATGTGGGTGTGTGTCTGTTAGGACGCAGTCTTGTGTCAACAGGAAGCAGCTGTTGGTGTTGGATGACTGCATGTTGTCCCAAATCTCCAGGACAACCTGGAAGGACAGTGTAATGTGATATTATGTATTATTAAAGGTGAAATGTTTCTGACCATGTATGTGTTTCAGTTTGTCTGTTAACAAAATATCACATGAATCACTGGACAGATTTTTTTTTTATGAAACTCTCAGAAAGTAACTCTTGGATGTCTCTTTAGATAGATAAACGTTCGGACTCAGCTTAATTTAACATGTCCATAACAGCTGATCAACTTTTCCCTTCACAAACAGGGCTAAAATTCAGTTATTTTTATGGATACTGAATTAAAATATGCTGTGGTAGTTGCTAACAGTCATTCATAACACATACTCTGAGTGCTCACTCAAGATGTAGATCAGGAAACATTTAGTAAAACCCCATTTAACTGTACATTTTGTTTTTCATATCTTTAACATAAACTGCTACAAATTATTCATTTTTCATAATAAGGATGTAAAGTTGTTCTTCCTGCACCAGCCTATCTTCCGGCACTCGGCAAAGCAGGTCGCATCTCTTTTTGCTCCTCTCCTCCCTAAGTTTTCCTCCTCCCTGCTTTTGCATTTTGTCTCGTCTGTAACTCTTCAGCGCTCACTCAAACCAATTTGAAATGGATTTAATTGCGTGGGCTGTTTCAATTCATATTGATAATTTTTTTTCCACGAAGCGCACCGGACCAGGAGAACCGGCTTGCCCCTTTGACACGCATGCGTTGGGATACACTATGGACTCGTGGAGCAAGTGGAAGCCAATGTGTCTGACCGTTCTTTCTGTCAAAGACGTGGAAGATTTGTGGATTATTGGCATATTGGTGGCAGCTGCTCTGCTTTTTGGGATTGGCGGAGGTTTCTTCTACTGGAAGCTGAGGGAGGCTGCCGCGGCGATCAACGTGCTGGCGAGACTTCCTGCTCAACAAGATTCTCTGATCCGGGCTATGACCTCAACAACCCAGCTGTTGTATGAGCTGAACCGCACGATGGGAACAGTGGTGGACAGCCACGGACCTGCGGTGCGTTTTGGGACTCGTTTACAGCCGACCCATCAGGGCACAGATGGGGATTTGTAGCTCGGAACCTCACATGATTCGGATTTGGACCTAGACAGCACCTGGACTTCAAGGTTGCAGTCAAAAGTACACTGTAGCCTGGCCTGAAAATAAATAAAGCAACTAATCTAATCGGGACTCTGAGCAACCTTGAAAAGAGGCTGACTGAAAACTTCTCCTGGAGTCGAAAGCTGTTGAGAACTCGCTGGCCCCCCTCCCCCCAGAGGTCTCCGTGTACATTCAGATGGAGCCGAGCTGAGGCCATCTACAGACTGTGCTTATCTGAAATGATTACTCACGGACTCCCTGCTTGCTATGAAATGCAACATGTCTTGTCTTATTTGTGCTTAAAGCTGGTAGAGTTTTTTTGACGTTATCATAGAGTGTCTTAAGACAAAATGTGATAGATGCTTTTTTGAATACCAATGATTATTTGACTGTATGTAGATTCTTTTTTGAATACCAATGATTATCCGACTGTATGTTCCTTTTTCCATATCTGATTGTTGGTGGCACGGTTTTATACTACTGCGGCTTCCGTGCGTACGTCCCTCTTCAGATGGTGCATGCACCAATTGCAAAACTTTGTACCTTGTTGCAAATATGCCAATAAAGATATATTCTATTCTATTTTATTCTATTCCTTCCACCTCCTGCATGTAGCTGGATTCATCAATGTTTGTGATGCATCCAACCACGGCTGTATTGTCTGCAAACTTTACAATATGACAGCCTGCATGGGTAGGTGTGCAGTCATATGTGAGCAGAGTGAACAGGAGGGGGCTCAACACACAGCCCTGAGGGGAGCCAGTGCTGAGGGTTATGATGGAGGAGCAGTGGTTAATTTGAGACGGATCCTGCCGGAACAAGATCCGGGAACGCCCTTATTTTCACTGTGTGCAATCCGGCAACTTCTCTCGGATCCGGCAGCTCATACATATCACCGCCCATAATACTCCAGTCATTACACATTTTTATTTTGATTATTTATTAAAAAATACGAGGAGACATTGTC
The DNA here is from genome assembly GCA_038048925.1 of Garcialebias charrua. Classification (NCBI taxonomy): domain Eukaryota; kingdom Metazoa; phylum Chordata; class Actinopteri; order Cyprinodontiformes; family Rivulidae; genus Garcialebias; species Garcialebias charrua. Next base: position 17,123 of record JBBPBX010012481.1, read on the forward strand.
CATGTCTGTGGGGTGGATGTTACTGCTGCAGCGGGTGGACCAACCAGCTTGCAGACTGTTCCTGCCAGCAGAGACGCTGACCGCATATCCCGTAGGGATGAAGCATCTTCATCCACCTTCAGCTGTGTCTCAGATACCAAAGCAGCACAAACAAACATTTTAACAGGACAAACGAGCACAAACGTAGCACTAACCACTCAATGGCCCTCATGCACGAACCATTTGTACGCACAGATTTGTTCTTACACTGTGCGTACGAGTGATTTAGGATCATTTGTGGCATTCAACAATGTTTTCGTATCCTACGATTTTCTTCAGATACGAACAAAATTTACGAGTGGTCCGGACCTGTCGTATAATTTAGGAGCGTCAGTCAGCTGTCATCCAGACGGATCTTCTGCACGAATAACTTCATATTTCGTTATTTAGAAAATATTTTGGGTTTAAAAAAATCACGCACCATAATTATTCTTGACAATAGGTTATTCTGTTTGAATTAGAATTATAATTTTAAGTTTAATTTGTCTGGTGTGTCGCGCAGGCCGTGCGCTCCCCTTGGTCATCAAAGCCGCTCCTCATATTAACACCCAGGTACATAAAATCCCCACACCGCCGCAGAACAAGTACGAATTAAGACTGATCTTGTGCCAAACACCATCGGAGCAATTGATTATTATATCTGATTCGAAATATAACCTGCAGAATGTGGTTGCGCCCTGACCAGGAGGTGCGCGATGAGCAGGAGGTGCGCGCATCATTTGTGCTGCAAAACATGTTGGCACGCATCTTGCAGCGTGGCATTTATTGTCCATCCATCTCCTGACCACCTCCTGTCATGTTGGCACGCGTCTTGACCACCTCCTTGCGCAGCAAGACGCGTGCCAACATGACAGGAGGTGGTCAAGGATTGACCACCTCCTGTCATGTTGGCACGCGTCTTGACCACCTCCTTGCGCAGCAAGACGCGTGCCAACATGACAGGAGGTGGTCAAGGATTGACCACCTCCTGTCATGTTGGCACGCGTCTTGACCACCTCCTTGCGCAGCAAGACGCGTGCCAACATGACAGGAGGTGGTCAAGGATTGACCACCTCCTGTCATGTTGGCACGCGTCTTGACCACCTCCTTGCGCAGCAAGACGCGTGCCAACATGACAGGAGGTGGTCAAGGATTGACCACCTCCTGTCATGTTGGCACGCGTCTTGACCACCTCCTTGCGCAGCAAGACGCGTGCCAACATGACAGGAGGTGGTCAATCCTTGACCACCTCCTGACCACCTCCTGTCCGTGCTGCGGCGAGATGTTTGTTTGAAGCCATTTTCAGATCAAACCATTTATTCTTGATTTCTGATACTGTACGACCCACGGGAGACAAAACATATGCACTACAATATTAATATGATGTTAACTGTAGTTTCGAGACATTTTAAAATGCTTCTGTTGAAAAACACATCCGACACTTGCGGGGGGGTGGGGGGCAGCGGTGCGCCACGGCTCTTCTGAATAAGTGAAACTACACAGTTGTTTACACTAACATTAAAAATATTTGACCATCCGACACCTGCGGGGGGGGTGGGGGGGTAGCCACAGCGCGACTGAGAGCAGATCTCCGAACGCGTGAAGTTCCTCCTTTTACTTCATGAGTTTGAATGAATGGACACTTCCTGCTGTCTGACAGCAGGAAGCTGTGGCCTTATATGGTGTTTTGAGGGGTGGGAATTATGTAAATAACCTTCACGCGTGCACGCGCAGCTGTTTAGGACAGGTGGGATTCATTAAATATACGCACTGCATTTACACACGTTTCCTCATGATAGAAGACTTTGTTGGATCTGACGTGGCATGTTCGTACGAACGCTTCGTACGAACAAAAGTAGGAGAAATTTAGGATAAAAATACGAACATTTTCGTGCATGAGGGCCAATGTCTTTTACATGGGCATAGCTATGATTTTCCAAGGGGCGTTTCGTTAAAAGCAAAACTGGAACTATAACATGCAACATACCTGGTAGTTTAGTGGTTAGAGCATTGAGTTACAGTTCCGAGCCTTTTCCTGACGTGAGTTCAAATCTTTGTCTTTTATTGGAGGGAAAAAAAAAGAAGTTTGTGTTATGCCTGTGGTCAACACAAACTCTCTTCTTTTTTTTCTCCAATAAAAGACAAACATAAAACAAGTTGTTCCGAATGAGATTTGAACTCACGTCAAGAAAAGGCTTAGAACTGTAACTCAATGCTCTAACCACTACCAGGTATGTTGCATGCTATAGTTCCAGTTTTGCATTTAACGAATCGCCCCTTAGAAAATCATAGCTATGCCCATGTAAAAGACGCTGATTTGTAATCAGTTAACAGAAATTAAACTCAGTAACACTAACATATACTGTATATCTTTGCAGCCTCTGCAACGGAGCAGCTGTGTGCATCTGGAGGGAGACATCTACTATCCAAGCAGCGGCAGCAGGACACTTTCCTGTCCCTGTCTAAAGCTCCGCCTGCTGCTAAAACAGCCAATCAGTGATTCAGTGGGCGTTGTGAAGCAGCCAATTGGAATTGCCAACTGAGATTGATTAAAGGTTCAGTCTGCAATTTCTGTAGAACATCAGCACTTAGAAAAAATTTCAACAAGCAAAGCATTCTGATCCCTCCCCCTCAGAGCCATATATGGCTCTGCCCCCTTGTGGTCTGTTAAAATTCAAATTCAAGCTCTGTTTTTATTGGCTGATTCAAATTCAAGCTCGGTTTTTATTGGCTGGTTACAAACTTTGTTTTTATTGGCTGGAAAATGGCGGGTCACTTTTTCTTTTTAGAAATGCTTATTTACCACCTGGAGAAGCAAGGGGACAATATTTTTTTTTAGTTTTTTCAGAGATTACCTCTCTAACATCAATCTAGTGACAGAGTGAAGAAATATGTTTAAAATAAATTGTTAGAAAAGTTACATATAGCAGCTTTAATGTTACACTTTGAGCACGGTTCAGAGTGAAAATGAAAATGCAAATAGTTCTTAGTTTCCTCTGGAGTTCTGCTACAAAATGAGCAGTGTTGAAGAAGAAAATGAAAATGATTTAATTTAAATTTTATTTATGAGACAAAAAATGCAGCTTGACTTTGAAATGAAAAAGCATTTCGCCTATTTCATTTTAATTTTCAAAATTGACATGTCAAAATGATTTTTGGTCACTTTTTACTGGGACATGTTTTGAAAATTAAATGTCAAACATTATTTTATTTATCTTTTTAATTAAGTTACACAATGAGCAGTTTTGATTTAGAAAATGAAAATGATTTAATTTTAATTTTATTTTTGAGTCAAAAAATGCAGCTTGACTGAAATGAAAAAGCATTTCTGCTAATCCATTTTAATTTTATATATGAGACACAAGCAAGCAGAAAGCCATTTGTTTTTGTTGTGTGATTTCAAACAGTTCTTCTTCTACGGTAGATTTCTTCTTCTACACCTTTCTTGCAACATATGCACAGGTTTTAGAGGATACTGCCACCTGCTGGTCCGTAAAAGAACAGCACTTTGCCATGCGCCGCCGGCGCACGGTTCACTGCGCGCGCAACGTGCGCGCTCCAGCCTGCGGACCAAAGCGCGACTATAACCGAGCCTTAAGTGTGGGTTAGGGTTAGGGTTAGGGTTAGGGTTAGGCTTCTGTAATAGAAAAGTCACCTTGAACCTTAATTCATTAAATTGAATGTATATTCATAATGGAAAAACTACCTGCTACCTTGAACCTCCACGTTTTAAACAATGTTATCATTCAGTGTTTGTCTTGTTCACACCAAATTGTGTTTCAACATCTGTAAAATTGACTTTTTGTGTTCGCTAAGGTCAATTGGCTGTGATGGCCATCTTGAATCAGGTTGACCATGAAAATTCATCAGTTTCATTAAAATCCACCGGGTGGTTCGTGAATAGCTGACATATTATGCACGTGAATGTTTGATGGGGTGGTGGTGTGCATAGTTATATTATGTCTATTGTGGTGTGCCAGTCGAGGAATCAGCAGGTTTAGGGTGGGGCAAGAGCCATCTTGGTGGCACCCCTGTGTTCAGGACATAGAGCATTAGCATGGCTCTGTTGGGATCTGCACCTCTCATGATGGATGGATGAGGTCAGGACAACAAGTAGGAGAGGTGCATAAATAAACTTTACAACTCCTTTCCTGTCTCCACTCTGGATCAGAGGGATGTGGGGACAGCTCGGGACTGTGCGTGTGTGTGTGTGTGTGTGGGTTCCTTTGTAAAATTTAAGTGTGAAGCGGGGGCAGGAGCACTCCCTCTCTTCCTCCATCACACTTCCCTACTGGTGATGTCAGGGCGGGCAGGGGTTCCCTGATTAAAAGAAACTTTAGACTCGAATGAAGGAGAGTAGAGAGAGAGAGAAAGAGAGAGAGAGAGAGAGGGGAGGACGAGTGAATGGAGGAGGATATTACTAACTACTACTACTGCCTGGACCGGTGCAGAGGCTGCAGGGGCGCGCGCAAAGACGCACAACCAAACCAAAAGAGGAGCTGACACAGAGAAGTGATTGACTGCACCATTGTCTCTTCTAAGAGCTCATTCATCCATGAGGTTATTTTCAGGGCTCACACTTTGCACTGCGCGAGGCACTTTGCTTTTGGACCTTGTTACTCACCTCGCACACGCATTTTTGGAGCAGGACGCACAAAACCATGGCACAGTGGTGAGGTAGAATAAACCAGGAGCTCCATGTGCAAAGTGCAAGATTGACTTCGTCATTCAGATGACCTCTGCCTCTTCATCCTCATCCTCCGTTAGGTGTGCAGTTTGAACAGTGTAAGAAAACGTGTCTCGTTGGAAGGGCTGACAGAAGATATATATATATTTTTTGGGGGGGCAATTTGATGTTTTGGATGCTTCTAAAGGGAAACAGCAGCGTGCATGAGTCAAATGCGTTGCAGCCAACAAGGAGGCAAAGCGTTGGATCTTTGCGCAAAGTGCGGCCAAACAGGATTTGACTTTGATCCCACGATTTTACAAAAAAGATGTTTCAGCAGTTTTAAAGTCTCTTTTAATTCTAAATCAGTCGCTTCTGTAGATCAAATCTACAAATAAATAAATACATAAATCATCCAGCGAAAGACGCGTTCGTTATACTTTTATTATCTCATCTAAATCGTTTAGCCACAAACGGCAGATTAAATAAAATTACAAAAAGTGCATTGAACATCAGTTTTATGGTTGTGTGCAAATGTTCAATAGAACGCCGGTGCTCGAGTTTTAAACATCTTTCTTTGATTGGGTGTGTTTGAAGCACTTTGAGATTTTTATTAATGAAAAGTGCGTTATAAATTAAATTCATTATTATTATTATTATTATTATTATTATTATTATTATAAGCGTTTTATTAGTTAAAGTGAGCCATGTTGTTCATCAGACTGCTGGCTGTGCTCCTCGTGCTCGTCTCCAGCACGTGCACGCTCCGCTCCGACGCGCTCCTCCGGTACAAGCGCGCGCTGGCCCGGCGCGCGGACCGGGACCTGTCCGGGCTGGCAGGTGAACCCTGCTCCGTGTCACGCGCACAACAGCGCCCTCCAGCGGCTCGTTCCAGCACGAGCCGGAGAGCGCGCGCGGCTCCGGAGGTGTGCGCAGGCGGTTGCCGGTTCGACGCCGGGCTCGGACGCGTCGCCTCCTCCGCCGCGGGAAAGTTCTCCACGTTCCTGCAACGGTCTGATCAGAAAAGTTTCCAAAACAAGGAAGAGACGAAAGACGTGCACGGGAGCTCCGCACGAGACACGGGACACGCGCCGTCCCCACGCGCCAGGTTTCCCCGCGGCCTCGACGAGGGGGACACCTCCCTGCGGGACACCTCCCTGCAGGACAGCGCAGCGCACAAAGGACAGCAGCGCGCGCATGGAGACAAGCGCTCCTCGGAGGACTCCTCCGGGGAGGTGGAGGAGGAGGTGGAGGTGGATGCGAGCAGCTGGGGAGGCCCCGTGCCCACGGCGCCCCCCGCGTGGATGAGCGCGCTCTACTTCAGCGGACACCGGCAGCACCTGAAGGTGAAGCAGGCGGAGGGAGTGGAGCTGCCACGCGCCACCTTCACCGTGGAGCTGTGGGTGAAGCCGGAGGGGGGGCAGAGCAACCCCGCGGTCATAGCAGGTGGGTGCACATGACGTCATCTCTGAACTCTCTTTATGACCTCACGACCACTTCACTCAGAAAATGATTCACTGCAGATTGCTCACTTCTGTCTTGATTAAAAAAAAAAAAAAAGCCATTTGACTGAGTTTCATCAAATGCAGGAAACAATCTGAAGACAATTTGACAAATAAATCAAAAGTGTTAGATAACATCCCATTCTTATATGAATTTTTCTATGTATTTGTGGGACAGCAGCTGTGTCACAGAAATGATCAGCAAGCTTTTTCACTTTCACTCCTGATGGTAACCACATTCACAAGAAGTTTACCTCCTGATAAGAAAAGTCATTAGTGTTAATAGTGCAGCAGATGGTGTGGCCTGATTGGGTCACTGCATCGTTTTCTTATTTAATAACACAATATGAGCAAATCTGTCAATGTATATTTACCCTCTTTGCTGCCTTCCAAGCAAAATGCATTAAACAACCTTGCCTTGGCCACATTCTTATGTGCTATTGTTTTCATGTCAAACCAACAGTGTTTCCCTTTCAGACACTTTACATCTGCATGCACGTGGTCACCTAACCGCAGACGTTCTCAGTGTTTCCCTCAGCTTCTCTCCATATTTGCCTGAGGAATTTGATTGAGTCTGAACAGCAGCCACAGTGCACGCTGATCCCATGCAGGCTTTGTTTTTGCATGCTCTTCCTCACTTGACGACAAGCATCCTTGTTTTCCCGATGTGAAAAAAGCGTGGCGTTAGAAAAGCTGCACTCCGGACACACCAAACAAACTGAAGAGGATAAAAGCGCCGGGGCGCAGCACCACAGCTGTCCAGATAGTGAGGGAGACCACAAACTGTGACGTCCGCTTGCATTACTCAACTATTTTCTCCTCATTGCTTCCTTATGTGAGGCCGGTATTTTGTGGCGTGAGCTTTTCTCTTTGTGTCCTGAAGGAATTTGACAAATATACTGTAGTGGAAAACAAGGTGCATTTTTTTTCTGGTAGACAAGAAACTGACACCAGGTCAGATTGTCTTATTGTCCTTTGCAGTTATGTTGCAAACCTTGGAATCCAGAAAAGATATATACGAATAAACATTTTATATTTTATGTTAATAATAATAGTAGTAATACTTTATTTATGAAGCCCTTTAAAACAACCACAGCTGCAACAAAGAGCTGTAAAATCAAGAACATTAAACACATTAAAAAAAACAGTTATTAAAACATTAAGATCAATAAAAACAGTGCAGAACAAATTCAATCTGTGCTAAAAGCCAGGGAGTAAAAATGTGTTTTTAGAAGAGTTTTAAAACTGGACAGTGAAGGAGCTTGTCTGACGGGAAGAGGGAGATTGTTCCACAGTTTTGGAGCAGCAACAGAAAAAGCTCTGTCTCCTCTGAGCCTCCGTTTGGATCTCGGCACCTCCAGAAGCAGCTGATCAGCTGATCTGAGGCACCGAGCAGGAGATGGGTGATTTAGCTCAGAGAGGTAGGATGGAGCAAGACCATTTAAACTTTTAAAAACAAATAAAATAATCTTAAAATGAGCTCTAAAATGAACAGGCAGTGGAGTGAAGCCAGAGTGGGGGTGATGTGCTCCCTCTTATGAACTCCAGTTAGAAGGCGAGCAGCAGCGTTCTGGACCAACTGGAGACGTCTGAGGGAGGACTGGCTGACTCCAAGGTAAAGAGCGTTACAGTAATCCAGCCGAGAGGTGACGAAGGCATGGATTACGGTTTCCAGCTGCTGTTTTGTGAGGATAGGCTTTACCTTAGCCAGCTGTCTGAGGTGATAAAAACTGGTCTTGACCACCGCTCCAATCTGGGAATCTAATTTAAAATCACTGTCCATTTTAAAACCCAAGTTAGAAACAGTTTTCTTACATGTGGTGCCAGAGGGCCCAGATCAACAGGGCAAGGTTCACAAGAGCCACTAGGACCAAACACCATCACTTCTGTTTTCCTTTCATTGAAATTTAAGAAGCTTAAAGACATACAATCTTTGATGTCTTCAAGACACAACAGAAGTGGCCTGATTGAGGAGGCATCTTTCTTTTTTAGTGGCATATAGATCTGACTATCATCAGCGTAACAGTGAAAAAAGATCCCATGCTTTCTAAGGATTGATCCCAATGGAAGAAAGTAAAGGCAGAAAAGCAGGGGACCTAAAATAGAGCCCTGTGGAACCCCAAAACACAGAGGAGCAGTGGAGGATTCAGAACCAGCTATGTTCACAGACATGAGCCGTGTTTCCATCAAGGTTTCTAGATGCGCATTTTGAAGCATCGCATCAGAAAAGCTGAATGGAAACGGCAAAATGCGATTTAACTTCCCCTAATTCGCCCCAAAGTTGATACGCTCGCTTGAGGTGGTTTTTGGGGGTTTCGAAACAGAGCTGATGCGCAAAACGACAGATGGAAACAGATTTGCCGACTCAGTTCTGCCGTAGCAAACATTTACGTCATGTGACTGATCAGCTGTTTCCGCTCCGGACAACATGTAACATCGCTAAAACTAGTTGGCATGACAGAATAAATACAACTTGCCCGATAGCAACACATACCTGAAATATTCTCTCCATTTTGACGAGATGTGTGGCCGGGTTCTGTTTTCAACCGCTACTTCCTGTTTACTGTAGACATGCGTAACGCTGACGTTGACGTAATGACGCTGACGTCTGACGTAATGACGCTGTGCGTGGCCCGGTAGATGCGATTCAAGCCAGTAGATGGAAACACTTCTGCTTCGCATTAATTTGTATTTACATATTTGCGAGATTTCAAAAATTTGCTCAAAATTCAAAAAGAAAATAGATGGAAACACGGTTATTGTTCTGTCTGCCAGATAGGACCTAAAGCAGTTCAATGCAGTACCACAGATACCCACTTGGGGCTGCAAATGTGATATTAAAATGTTATGGTCCACAGTATCAAAGGCAGCGGTTAGATCGAGCAGGACAAGAACCACATGTTCACCAGAATCATTGGCCATAAGAATGTCATTAAAAACTCTGACTAGAGCTGATTCTGTGCTGTGGCGAGTTTTGAAGCCAGACTGAAAAAACCTCCAGGATATTTTGCTCATCCAGAAAACATTTCACCTGTGAATTCACAATTTCTTCTAAAATTTTTGAAATAAAAGGCAGCTTGGAGATGGGCCTAAAATTAGCCAAGACAGATTGGTCTAGGCTGGGCTTTTTAAGCAGGGGCTGCACCACCGCATGTTTAAAACTTATTGGCACAACACCCGAGGACAGAATGCAATTGATAACAGCAAGGATCACCTGCCTGATGCTGGAAAAAACCTCTTTTAACAGACGAGGGGGGACGAGGTCACGAGGGGAACCTGATGGCTTAATATGGCTGACCACATCCTCTAAAAGGGTCAGAGTCACTGGTTCAAATCTATCGAACACAGCCAGGCAGGGGACCAAGCAGGAAGGGTCAAACGCAGGGACTGAAATAAGGGCCCTTGTGGTAACAACCTTATTTATAAAAAATAAAAAATAAACTGCAGGAAGTCATTACAGAGTTCAGTTGAGGCTTCATGGCAGACAGGTTGTGGGGCCTTCAGGACAGAGTCAATAGTTTTAAAAAGGACACGTGGGTTGTTGTGATTGGACACAATAATGTCTGACAAGTATTGTTTTTTGGCCTCTTTAACAATGTTCTGGTACTGACGTTGACAGTCCTTTAAAATGTAAAGTGAAACCTCCAGTTTATTCTTTTTCCATCTCCGTTCAGCTCTGCGGCACTCCTGTCTCAAGAGTTTTTTCATTGAACCAGTTTCAATAAGTGTAATTCAAGATCTGCTTTGGGCAATATTTCTTTCTATATGTTAATTTTGATTTAGCTAAAAGGATCAAACACTCAAATGGCAACTATGTATAATATAGTACCATCTGCATCACTAAAAGGCGTGCTCTGTTTAATAGCAATTGTTTTGTTTTTATAGAGTGACTGCTTTCATTTATTTTTCAGTGAATAATGTCAGGAGACCAGTTTAAAGCTAAAAAAAAACCCAATAAAGACAATGTTGTAGCATAGCTGACATGCATGACAGAAATACAATACAGTACTCCTTACATATTAGATATACTGCTTGTAAAATAACACTTTTGACAGTTAAAGACATCATCGCTTGGGAAAAATTTCAAGATGAGGAGTCAGTCTGTAACAAACCTGCCAAAGGAAATACCCTGATGCATGCTCAATAATCCAGGTAGAAAAATCTATAAAAGCTATGTCTGGTCCTCTGGACATTCAAAAAACAAAACAAAACAAAAAAGTAGAAACGTTTCGTCTTTCGTCCGAAATACCTCCTCAGTCTGAGATGCTGTATTCAGCTCAGTCTTATAAATAGCACCCTCTCACAGTGGATCAACCAGTTGGCTGCTGACAGCTGAAACAAGCTGCTCACAGGATCAAGGAGGACCAAGCAGGTGGAAGAAAGCGGTCCTGGTAACATTTTTAACGTGGGGTTAAAGGACTGATAAAAAAAAAAGGTTTCTTACATTCGAACAAGAGGCCAAATGAATGCCATCCACAGGAAGTGAAAGACTGCAAGTTTGACCCAAGATGCTCTGGTTAAAAAAAATCATGACCTCTGTCTTTTCTGAGATTAAAAGCAGAAAATGAAGTCAACCAGATTTTTATATCTCTCAGACAAGTTTGTAATCCAAGTACCGTAACTGATTGGATTCATCAGGCGGTAGCACTTTACAATAGGTACGCAACATTTGATTAACTACTAGGGAACACTTCAGGAACAAATCAGGAACAAATCAGGAGCTAATGGGTAGTTAACCAGTACTTACTGGGGAACACACAGCCAAGCCGTTAGGGGACTACTGGTTTGTTACCACAGGAACAAACCAGTAGGTAATGGTCAGGTAGTGATTAAGTAGTGACTGGTTCCTCAGTAAGTACTTAGTATGATGCTTCACTACATCAGGGAACAAAATAACATCCAGGCAGTGACTTGGTATCAGAAAGTGATAGTCAGACATAGTTAAGATGACACCAGTACAAGATTATGAAACTGATAATGTCTTTCATCAATATGTTTACAAAAGAGAAAACTGAAAGTTATGCACCATAACTCATGTTCCCTGAAGGAAGGGAACGAGGTGCAACATAATTGCTATGGGAAATTTCGCCCCTGCGCGATTACCTGAAGGAATACACTCACGCCTTTACGGCAGGGGCGTCAGCGTCACGCCAGAGACCCCACCCTCTGGGTATTTAAGGCGCTGACGCCCATCCCACTTCCTCAAAATGCACTTCACCGAGCTTTCAGCATTGAAAGGGCCAGCTATGTTGCACCTCGTTCCCTTCCTTCAGGGAACATGAGTTATGGTGCATAACTTTCAGTTCCCTTATCAGTCAGTCACTCGGTGCAACATAATTGCTATGGGAACGTAATTCATTCAGGCCCTTGAAATGCTCAGTAAAATGCATGCTTGTGAGAACATCTGCCTTAATACGACAGGCATTTCCCAGCCGCTCTCTACTAGGTATGTAGAGGGCACAGCCTGAGAAGAAAAATGCCACATGTAGAAACATCAACCTGATGTTACCACTGGACACATTGATGAAACACCAGCTAGAAGCAGCACAAGCGTGCTCCGCTAGTGTGATTGCCCACCATCTCCTTCTTCCCTTGAAGATTTGGGAAGCAGGAGGAAAAGAGCAAGAGACCCCTTAAGCACTGGCAAACCAGATGGCAATGTGTAGGTAAAGAACCCAGTTCAAACACAGGGTAACCTTCCAGGTCCCAGGGGCAAAAATTTGATACATACAAGGGGCACGCACGAGTCCCTTATCTGCTCCTTGAACAGACAACTTACTAGGACTGTCAAAGGGGCCCATCCTGATGTTGGAGACCTGTTAGAGGAGAGGGGAACCCTTCCACTGAACATCTCCCAAGTAAACATAAACACCAAGGGTCTCCCTTGTGTATGCTGTTGTTGTTTGTTTTTGGAAAAAAAACGACCAAGCCTTAGGCCCTCAGCTAGTTCCCTTCAGTGGCCAGGCTGAAAGCTGCCACTGCTCCGGACGTGGGTGTAGAAGCTTCCCACGTGCCTGAGTCAGCAGGTCTCTGTAAAAAGGCAACTACCATGGTATCCCTGACAACATTGAGATAAGTTCTGGGAACCACAGTTTCTGTGGCCACCTGGGGGCTATCAGTATCACGGAGAGGGCTCCCTTACGTGCACGTTCCAGTGTCACCTGAATCAGAGGGACAGGTGGAAAAGCATAATACAGTGCCCCTGCTGGCCAATCATGGGCCAAAGCATCCGTTCCCAATGGTGCGTGTTTCCTTCAAAGAGAAGTATAGGTCACATTGTAAGCTGGCTCTGCATGGGAACAAGTCCACCGAGACTCTTCCAAACCGTGACCAGACCTGATCCACGACTCGTGGGTTCAGTCTTCATTCTGAAGCCAAAAGAGGCCCTCTTGAGAGGGCATCCGATACGTAATTCAGTTCACACGGAACATGAGTCGCCCTGAGCGACAATAATCTTGGAACGTGAGCATCCTCTGTGTCAGGCTGAGGAGAGCTTGGGATCTCGTCCCCCCTTCCCTGTTAATGAAGGACACCGTGGTCCTGCTATCTGATTTCACCAGGATGTGCTGTCCCACAATCAGACCTTTACCAAAGAAGTATTCTACCGACAGTGATACGGCCAACAATTCCAGGAAGTTGATATGTAATCTTGCTTCCTGCTCATTCCAGAGGCCTTGGGCATTCTGATTTCTGCAGACTGCCCCCCATCCCATTTTCGAGGTGTCCATCGTGATGACCACACGGGATGACACCATACCTGATGGGACCCCTTCTGTGTTTGTTGGTTTAGCGATATTTGCAGGGCCCGCATCTTCAGCAATGCGTGTGGCACACAGGGAATGGCTACCGCCAAGAGGCCTAGGAGGCATTGGCACATCTTCAGGGGGACCCGCTGATTCAGTTTAAACTTTGCCAGGCAACGGCGAATCGAAGAAACACGTTCCTCTGAGAGCCATGCTCTGCACCGGATGGTATCGACCTGCACTCCCAGAAATACGGTAATCCGTGATAAGGTCAGGTCACTCTTTTGTAGGTTTTTGACAAAACCGAGAGACTCCAGGTGAGAGATCACCATGTAGGAGTGTGACTGGGCCAATATTCTGCTTCCGGCCAGAATCAGGAGGTCATCCAGGTAGTTCATAATCCTGACTCCTTGATTCCTAAAAGGGGTCAGGGCTGCGTCCATACATTTAGTAAATGTACGAGGAGTAGTTTTCAAACCGAAGAGTAAGGCTTTGAATTCATAAACCTTCCCATCAGAGGCAAACCGAAGGAATTTTCTGTGCCTCCTCCGCCCGCCCACATGGAAATAGGCGTCTTTCAAATCCATTGTACATGCGTAGTCTCCAGGTCTCACGGACTGGAGGACCTGCCGCAGTGTAAGCATCTTGAACTTGGAAGTTCTTATTCTCTTGTTCAGAGTCCTGAGATCCAGGATCGGCCTTAGGGATTGATCTCCCTTGAGCACCAGGAAGTGTTTGCTGCAATGACCGGAGTGTAGTTTGTGTTTTGGGACAATACTTATTACTCCTTTCTGTAGCATTGTTGACACTTCCTTCCCCAGCACGTGCGTGCGTGCTAGGTTATTGTTCGATCGCAGCACCCCCGCGAAGAGGGGTGGTCCTTTGATGAACTGCAGCTTGAGCCCACAACGTACCGTCGTCATGACCCATTCGTTTGGAAGACACGCCCTCCAGGCCTGCGCCATGAGCCTGGAAGGCATGTCTAACTGCTGCTTGTCATGTTTGAGTGCGGGAGGGGTGGCCTTCGACCCCTCTCGCGTGCTCTGGAGCAGGCTGGTCTGCCCAAAAGAAGACATTGCAAGATCTGATTGTCTCATGCAGAACTCGTGTGTCCTACTACGGTTCAGAGTCTGACCTAGTAGTTTGTGTTTCACAAAAGTGGGGCTTGAGTCAAGAACCAGGGCAGTCTGTGCTTTGGTACTTTTATTCTTGTATATGCATGAAACAGTGTTTGTTTTTATTACACATACAGTAGACGAGTTATGTTTAGTGCGCACACACATGTCACCAGCTCCTTGTAGCGCTTTACAAGTCAAAGTCAAAGTCAACTTTATTGTCAGATCTGCAATATGTACTGTACAGGACATACACAGGACCGAAAGTGAAGTCTGGGCTCAAAAGTTCAGGTTCCCGTACCGTGTGGGCGGGTAAGCCTGAGGGCCTGTTCCCATTTTGGGACCAGAAGGCGTTCAGTAGTCTGAGACTTTATTGTCGTGTGTGGATGGCAATTTCTCTTTATTACACAAGGGTCTGAGTGTTCTTGTGTAGGGATGGGAATTGTTAAGAAATTATCAATACCAATTCCTTTATCGATATCATTTATCGATTCAATTCCTTATCAATTTTGTTATCAATTCTCATTGGGTTAGGCAAAAAAATATAGTACACCATTTGTGTGCATGAAGTATTCAATGCTCTTTCACCAGAACAAAAATAGAACTTTTATGAAAAAATAATTCCTAATTAACATTATTAAGGGGCTGTCCATGGTTGGAATGGGTGATAGGCTTCTATACAGTTGGACTTCTGTCCTCTTCCTCAAAAAGTTATTCTAGGGCTGTCTCTTTTTGCTGCTTTACAGAAGGCATCTGAAATTATTGACATAACCACAACTTGTAATTCACAAGTTTCAATTTTAAAATAAATAGTGTAATAATCCATGCAATCTATCATCTTTCATTACAAAAAACAAAACTTACACAGTTATCATCTTCATCCTCTTCTGCCTCCCTCTTTGTCTCTCCCTCTGCATCTCTCTCAGCTCTGCCAGCTTCAGAGGAAATTCACCATTAAAAACACTGAGCAGCAAAAAGAGCTCTCACAACAGAAAGAGGCTACAATGAAACACACTGAACAAAAATATAAAACAACACTTTTGTTTTTGCTCCCATTTCTACGGTGGCATTTTTACGTCTGTTGTGTACGGTGTCCGAGGGGTGCAAACGCGTTCCAAAACTTGAAACAGGCATCAAAATGAAAACAGCGCGCTGAAAAAGTGAACAACGTTCCAAAACTTGAAACGCGCATCAAAATGAAAACAGAGCGCTGTAAAAAGTGAACAGCGTTCCAAAAGATGAAATGCGTTGTAAAAATTAAAATGCAATTTAAAATGCAGCTGCAACGCAAAAAAGAAAACAGCGCTCCAACAGATGAGACGTACTGCAAAAGATGAGACGCACTGCAAAAGATAAATTGTGCTCCCAAAGACGGTCGACCTGCAAACACAGAGTGACCTGCAAATAGGAAAAGCTACAACGGAAGTAATCCAGACCACTAGGAGCAGTCGAACAAAAAACAAATCATAAAGCATATTATTGTTTTCGGAATGGCACTGTAGTTATTTGTGTATTTTGACTTATTTATTTTAAGAATACAGTATTTTACACTTATTTGAAACTGTCTCATTGTATTTGTTTTAATACAGTGCGGAAGGGATACAGAGCATGTACGCCATGTTGGGTCAATGGTTTAAGTCTTAGGCTTTAAGAGATGTCTTTTGATGCGGGAGACCCGAGTTCGATTCCCGGTCTCGGAATTTTTGTGGTATTACTTTCTTTTTTTTAAGCCTTTTGTTTTGGATAGATCGAACCAAGCAACAACAAAGAATAAACATGTAGATGTATTTATCTATCCCACCCGATCTATCCAAAACAAAAGGCTTAAAAAAAAAGAAAGTAAAACCACAAAAATTCCGAGACCGGGAATCGAACTCGGGTCTCTCGCATCAAAAGACATCTCTTAAAGCTTCAGTATGTAGCTTTTTTTATGAACATATTTCTTCACTCTGTCACTACCTCCTGACAGACTGATGTTAGCCAGGTAATCTCTGAAAAAAAATAAAAAAAATATTGTCCCCTTGCTTCTCCAGGTGGTAAATAAGCATTTCTAAAAAGAAAAGGTGACCCGCCATTTTCCAGCCAATAAAAACAGAGTTTGTAACCAGCCAATAAAAACAGAGCTTGAATTTGAATCAGCCAATAAAAACAGAGCTTGAATTTGAAATTCAACAGACCACAAGGGGGCAGAGCCACATATGGCTCTGAGGGGGAGGGATCAGAATGCTTTGCCTGTTGAAAATATTTCTAAGTGCTGCAGTTCTACAGAAACTGCATACTGAACCTTTAAAGCCTAAGACTTAGACCATTGACCCAACGTGGCATACATGCTTTGCATCACTTCCTCACTATATTAAAACAAATACATTGGGCCTCATGCAAGAACCGTTCGTACGCACAGATTTGTTCTTAAATTGTGCGTACGAGTGATTTAGGAGCATTTGTGGCATTCAACAATGTTTTCGTATCCTAAGATTTTTTTCAGATACGAACAAAATTTACGAGTGGTCCAGACCTGTCGTATATTTTACGAGCAGTCAGTCTGCTGTTATCCAGACGGATTTTCTTCACTAATAACTTTATATTTCGTTATTCAGAAAATATTTTGAGTCCAAAGAAATCACGCACCATAATTATTTTTGACAATAGGTTATTCTGTTTGAATTAGAATTATAATTTTAAATGTAATAATGACTAACGGATTAAAATATTTAAATTAAAATCAATTTGTTATCAATGCCGTTTTCTAACACTACAATATTAATATGAAGATCTCAAACTAAAACCAACTTAAATTATGAATTAATTTAAGTTTAATTTGTCTCGGTAACGCAGACTTTACCTTGACCTCCTCCTGTTGCAGTCATAGAGCTCCGATAGCTCAGTGAGATGAGCGTTGGCTCGTCGTTCCGAACCTTATGGGTTCAATTCCCACATGGGACAACGTTTTTTTTCTTCTTTTAATTCATTCCAGATTTAAAAAACACAAGAAAACTATTTACAATACAACAAGAAATAAAGCATAAAGTTTTTTTTAATCTGGAATGAATAAATAATCTAAAGAAAGAAGGAAAAAAAAAGTCATACCTTGTGGGAATCGAACCCACGAGGTCTAGATAAGGTCAGGAGCAGCTAACGGCGCAATACGTTCCCAGTGAGCCACCTGGACGTGTGTATATTTTAAGGTCCACATTTATTATAAACAAACATTCTTTGGCTTTAGCTGGTCCTTTAATCCCATGAGTGACGCTGCTAAAAAGGACAGATTTTCTTTTCTCGATCTCGGAGAGCAGAACTTCAATCTCCGCACCAGTAAAGTTATCCTTTTTACTTTCCGCTGTCATTTGTATGAACGGACACTTCCTGCTCTCTGAGGCAGGAAACGTAGCCTTATATGGTGTTTTGAGGGGTGGGAATTATGTAAATAACCTCTCCGCGTGCACGCGCAGGTGGATAGAACAGGTGGAATTCATCATACGTACGTAGCTCATTTACTCAAAAAAGGCGTTCAATACAGGATCAACTGGACAGTCCAGTTGATCCTGTATTGAACGCCTTTTTTGATTTTATCATGTCCTGGACGACTGAGAATCTTCACCAGCATGTAGCTCATTTACACACTTTTCCTGAGGATAGAAGAGTTTGTTGAATCTGACGTGGCATGTTCGTACCAACGCTTCGTACGAACAAAAGTAAGAGAAATTTAGGATAAAAATACGAACATGTTCTTGCATGAGGCCCAATGAGATAGTTTCGAATAAGTGTAAAATATTCTTAAAATAAATAAGTCAAAATACACACATAACTATAGTCCATCCATCCATCCATTTTCATCCGCTTATCCGGGGTCGGGTCGCGGGGGTAGCAGCCTAAGTAGGGAGGCCCAGACTTCCCTCTCCCCAGCCACTTGGAGCAGCTCCTCTGGGGGAATCCCAAGGCATTCCCAGGCCAGCCGAGAAACATAGTCCCTCCAGCGTGTCCTGGGTCTTCCTCTGGGCCTCCTCCCGGTGGGACATGCCCGGAACACCTCACCAGGGAGGCGTCCAGGAGGCATCCTAACCAGATGCCCGAGCCACCTCAACTGGCTCCTCTCGATGTGGAGAAGCAGCGGCTCTACTCCGAGTCCCTCCCGGATGACCGAGCTTCTCACCCTATCTCTAAGGGAGAGTCCAGACACCCTGCGGAGAAAACTCATTTCAGCCGCTTGTATCCGAGATCTCGTTCTTTCGGTCACAACCCAAAGCTCATGACCATAGATGAGGGTGGGAACGTAGATCGATCGGTAAATTGAGAGCTTTGCCTTTCGACTCAGCTCTCTCTTCACCACGACAGACCGGTACAGAGCCCGCTTCACTGCGGATGCTGCACCTATCCGCCTATCGATCTCACGCTCCAGTTTTCCCTCATTCGTGAACAAGACCCCGAGATACTTAAACTCCTCCACTTGGGGCAGGACCTCATCCCCGACCCGGAGAGGGCATGCTACCCTTTTCCGGCTCAAGACCATGGCCTCGGATTTGGAGGAACTGATCCTCATCCCGGCCGCATCACACTCGGCTGCAAACCGCTCCAGCGAAAGCTGTAGATCACGATCTGATGAAGCCAACAGGACCACATCATCTGCAAAAAACAGAGAAGCGATTCTAAGGCCACCAAAACGGATCCTCTCAACACCTTGGCTGCGCCTAGAAATTCTGTCCATAAAAGTTATGAACAGAATCGGTGACAAAGGGCAACCTTGGCGGAGTCCAACTCTCACTGGAAACGAGCCTGACTTACTGCCGGCAATGCGGACCAAGCTCTGACACCGGTCGTACAGGGACCTAACAGCCCATATCAATGGGCCTGGTACCCCATACTCCCGGAGTACCCCCCACAGAACCCCCCGAGGGACGCGGTCGAATGCCTTTTCCAAGTCCACAAAGCACATGTAAACTGGTTGGGCAAACTCCCACGCGCCCTCCAGGACCCTGCTGAGGGTGTAGAGCTGGTCCAGTGTTCCACGACCAGCACGAAAACCACACTGCTCCTCCTGAATCCGAGGTTCGACTATCCGACGGACCCTCCTCTCCAGAACCCCTGAATAGACCTTACCAGGGAGGCTTAAGAGTGTGATCCCCCTATAGTTGGAACACACCCTACGGTCCCCCTTTTTGAATAGGGGAACCACCACCCCAGTCTGCCAATCCAAGGGAACTGCCCCCGATGTCCACGCGATATTGCAGAGTCGCGTAAGCCAACACAACCCTACAACATCCAGAGCCCTAAGGAACTCCGGGCGAATCTCATCCACCCCCGGAGCCTTGCCACCGCGGAGCTTTTTAACCACCTCGGCGACCTCAGCACCAGAGATCGGAGAACCCGACCCAAAGTCCCCAGGCTCCGCTTCCTCAGTGGAAGACGTGCCAGTAGGATTGAGGAGGTCTTCGAAGTATTCCGCCCACCGACTCACAACATCCCGAGTTGAGGTCAACAGCACGCCATCCCCACCATAAATGGTGTTGGTCGCGTACCGCTTTCCCCCCCTGAGACGCCGGATGGTGGACCAGAATCGCCTCGAAGCCGTACGGAAGTCATTCTCCATGGCCTCTCCGAACTCCTCCCACGCCCGAGTTTTTGCCTCAGCAACCACCCGAGCCGCATGCCGCTTGGACTGTCGGTACCTATCTGCTGCTTCCGGGGTCCCACAGGCCAAAAAGGCCCAATAGGACTCCTTCTTCAGCCTGACAGCATCCCTCACCGCCGGTGTCCACCACCGGGTTCGAGGGTTGCCACCACGACAGGCACCAACAACCTTGCGGCCACAACTCTGATAAGCTGCCTCGACAATAGAGGCGCGGAACATGGCCCACTCGGACTCAATGTCCCCCGCCTCCCTCGGAACGTGTTCAAAGCTCTCCCGGAGGTGGGAGTTAAAGCTCCGTCTTACGGGAGACTCTGCCAGACGTTCCCAGCAGACCCTCACAATACGTTTGGGTCTGCCAGGTCTGACCGGCATCCTCCCCCACCATCGGAGCCAACTCACCACCAGGTAGTGGTCAGTTGACAGCTCCGCCCCTCTCTTCACCCGAGTGTCCAGGACATGCGGCCGCAGATCAGATGAGACGACAACAAAGTCGATCATCGAACTGCGACCTAGGGTGTCCTGGTGCCAAGAGCACATATGTACACCCTTATGCCTGAACATGGTGTTCGTTATGGACAATCCATGACGAGCACAGAAGTCCAACAACAAAACACCACTCGGGTTCAGATCAGGGGGGCCGTTCCTCCCAACCACACCCCTCCAGGTCTCACTGTCATTGCCCACGTGAGCGTTGAAGTCCCCCAGCAGAACAAGGGAGTCCCCAGGAGGCGCACTCTCCAATACCCCCTCCAAGGACTCCAAAAAGGGTGGGTAATCTGCGCTGCCGTTTGGCGCATAGGCACAAACAACAGTCAGAGCCCGTCCCCCCACACGTAGGCGAAGGGAGGCTACCCTCTCGTTCACCGGGGTGAACCCCAACGTACAGGCACCAAGATGGGGGGCAACAAGTATGCCCACTCCTGCTCGGCGCCTCTCACCAGGGGCAACTCCAGAGTAGAAGAGTGTCCAACCCCTCTCAAGGAAACTGGTTCCAGAGCCAGAGCCATGCGTTGAGGTGAGTCCAACTATTTCTAGCCGGAACCTCTCAATAGGGCTGGGCCATATCATATCGTTACCGGTAATACCGGTATAAAAAGCTTGCCCGGGCAAAAAACTTATATCATGATATGCTAATTTCATGACGTAATACGTCAGGGCGCCCCGCCCCTTAACACCCGACAACTGCGCACCTCCCCTCCACCAGTCTACTGGTGTAAAACGCTAATTAGTTACTGCTAAAATGTTAAAAACAACGCGCGCGCGTCTCAACTTCTCTCCCCCCTGCTCTGCAGCCGGCACAGACAGCTGTCCCCTCCTCCCCTCCTCCCCCGCCCTGCTCCGCTCTGCGCAGCTCGGTGCTGCATGTCTCGCTGCGTGTCCCCGCTGTAACTGTGTCACAAACTCGCGCGGCTCCACAGTCCGTCCACATCAGACACAGATCAGTTAAAAAAATGAATCAAGAGGAATGACGCCAAATGAACAGATGAAGCTGAAACATGAACAAGTTTCAGCCGGGTCAGCTGATCAACTTGTAGAAGTTACAGCTCATTTAAAGGAGCTGTATGTAACATTTTTTATAAACATATTTCTTCACTCTGCCACATCTCCTGACAGACTGATGTTAGCCAGGTAATCTCTGAAAAAAAAAAAACTTTAAAAATGATCTGTTATTTAGATTGAAAAAGTCTGCACAAAATATAGATTAAAAAACCACCACAAAAACTAAAGTGCAGGTGTAGTTTTACTTGGAGACTAAATACTTTACTAAATAAAGTAATTTCAGTAAAATTACCCCTTGTTGTTTTTTAAAATTTTATATAATACTGCAAAGCAACATGTTAAGTTAATTTTGTCAAATAAATACATTTGATTTTTTTTTTGGGTTATATCACGAAATTTATCGTTATCGTGATAATACTCTGAAATATCACGATATAATTTTTGAGCCATA
Source organism: Garcialebias charrua (assembly GCA_038048925.1). NCBI lineage: Eukaryota > Metazoa > Chordata > Actinopteri > Cyprinodontiformes > Rivulidae > Garcialebias > Garcialebias charrua. The sequence goes on from JBBPBX010012481.1 coordinate 38,744, forward strand.
TCGCCCACCCCTACTCTCAACCTCACACACTAGCTCAGGCTCCTTCCCCACCAGAGAGGTGACATTCCATGTCCCAATGGCCAGCTTCTGTAGCCGAGGATCAGACCGCCAGGGTCCCCGCCCTCGGCCACCACCCATCCCACATTGCACCCGACCCCTTTGGCCCCTCCCATAGGTGGTGAGCCCATGGGAAGGGGGACCCACGTCTCCTCTTCGGGCTGTGCCCGGCCGAGCTCCATGGGTGAAAGCCCGGCCACCAGGCGCTCGCCAACGTGCCCCACCTCCGGGCCTGGCTCCAGAGTGGGGCCCCGGTGACCCGCGTCCGGGCGAGGGAACATTTTGTCCATTTATTGTACTCATCATTGGGGTCTTCGGGCTGCACTTTGTCTGGTCCCTCACCTAGGACCTGTCTGCCTTGGGTGACCCTACTAGGGGCATGAAGCCCCTGACAGCATAGCTCCTAGGATCATTGGGACACTCAAACCCCTCCACCACGGTAAGATGGCAGCCCAGGGAGGGGCTATAACTATAGTGCCATTCCGAAAACTATAATATGCTTTATGATTTGTTCTTTGTTCGACTGCCCCTAGTGGTCTGGAGCACTTCCGTTGTAGCTTTTCCTATTTGCAGGTCGCTCGGAGTTTGCAGGTTGACCGTCTTTGGGAGCGCGATTTATCTTTTGCAGTGCGTCTCATCTTTTGCAGTACGTCTCATCTGTTGGAGCGCTGTTTTCTTTTTTGCGTTGCAGCTGCATGGAACGCTGTTCACTTTTTACAGCGCGCTGTTTTCATTTTGATGCGCGTTTCAAGTTTTGGAATGCTGTTCACTTTTGCTGCGCGTTTGCACCCCTCGGCCACCGTAGTTGTGTGTTGAAAAACGTCATCCTGAAAGCTAAGTGTGCTAGCAACAGCCTCTGAGCCAGCCAGACTCCGGCAATCCTTGTCAGCTAAATGTTATTACATGAGATGGAGATTATTTATACAACACAGTGGAAGCAGTAAAGCAAAAAAGTAACAAGTGACAGGAACTGGAGGAGTTTAACGTTACGTGCTGCAACATTTAAAACAGAGGAGGACGCTAGTTTGTTAGCTCCGCTTCCACCACGAAGCAGCGTCACGAAGCAACGTGTTAAAGACGGTACATTTGTGCAAACTCACCTCATGCTGAGTGGTCAAATGCTTCTCTCTGCATGTTAGAAGTATTTCCGCCCTTTATTGTAATCAACACTTTGCATGTGTTGCAAGTAGACCTGGTTTTGTCTTTGCTTTTTCCTTGACGCCATGTTGATACGGCGCATGTCTGTGATGTCATCACGTAAATGCGTCACCACGTCGAATCAGTAGAATGACTCAGAGAACCGATAAACTGAATTGTTAAGATAAGCAGCCTACAATTCCAGGGAATTGAACTCTAAAGAACCGGTTCTCAATTCCCATCCCTATTCTTGTGTTTTTAAAACGTTTCGAACCAGCTAGTCTGTGCTCCTCTGACACAGGTACTGGTGGTAAAAGTTAGTCATTTTCTCTCCCTCTGTGAGTGAGAGCACCTGTAGTGGTGCATGGTAGGGGTGTAACGAGATCTCGTTGTACGAGATCTCGCAATATTAAACTCCCGCGATATCTCTCGTTGAGAGGTAACGTTGTCTCGCGAGTCGCTAATGCTAGCAGAGCCCCTAGCAAGTCAGCGTCACGGACAGCATGGCTTCGCCGGATGAAGTTGCTATAGAAGACGCCCCAACTACTGATGGAGGGTCCCGGTGCCGCAGACGCCTCTACATTGATGGAGGGTCCCGGCGCTGCCGACGCTGCCCCGAATGTAAAGACACGCGTGTAAACACCGGTGTGACCGGTGTTGCCAGATAGAGTCCCACCCACCCAAAGCACTCTTTACCCGCAAAAGTCAGAAGGAAAATCGCGGTGAACCGCCCAATCTGGCAACACTGGTGAGTGACGGCTGCAGATTCAGTGCTGATGCGGATATTTATGTTCAATTTTTGGAAAGTCCTGCGTGAATATCTATTTTTTTAAACAAAGTTGAACGTTCTAAGGTCTAAGGAGATTCAATCAGTAAAATGAAGACATCAGTTGAGTTTGTAATACATGTTAAAACAGAATAAAAGCCTTTTTGCGGCATAAAACCGATCTTTGAAGTTTTCTTGAACTAACATTAAAATTTCGTCTCGTTCTCGCAAACTCTGTAATTTGTCTCGTCTCGTCTTGAGAGTTTTGTGTATTGTTACACCCCTAGTGCAGGGGCATCTCAGGGTCATGCAGGCCCCTGTTTTCCCTCTGCACCGCAGGAGAAGTACTGGGGTGACACGTGACTTCCACACAGAGATGTGAATTTTCTTTTCCTTTTGTTGGTGGCCCCTTGCAGCTCCTGCAGCTTTTCTGCCTGGTGGGCCTGCAGCACCAAGGCCACTCGTCCTTGTCCACCTCACCAGGGTCCCTCGGGCCCTGACATGGTTAACGTCAGAGAGTCATCCATAGCCTCATGGGTGGATAAGCTCTCAGCATCACGATGTTCTCGTCGTGGGCATAGGAAAACTTCCAGGTAGCACAGCTGAACAGGTAAGCTGAAAATCCTCCTCCTGGACTCTGCTGGCCAGAGAGCCTCCTTGTTAGCTGGGGCTAAACATGGAGGTACTCGTGAGCCCGCTAGCAGTGCTAAGACGGGCCACCTAGCAGCGCAGCATTGGTAAAAACACTTAGTTATGCGATGAATTCTACTGACGATTCAGGCAAAATATGAGAAGGTTAGCTAGCAAGCTAGACCAAGCATTTTCACATACCTCACGATGGAGTCCTTCGTTGTCCGCTCGTAGCCGCGCTAATCGTGTTAGCAGCGCTGATTGTCCGCCCCGTGTTGTCACGGGTGCTCCTGCTTAGCCATGCTAACCGTGTGAGCTAGCCAGATAGCAGCGGGGTTACTCGATTTCCACTCTCCTTTCTCCGGGGTCATCCGTGAGAAAAGCGTTGAATGTCTTCGCTTGTAGCATCCCCGAGCAGACCGGACAGGCCTCGTGGGTGGCCGTTGCTGAAAGGGGGTAGACAGATCCGCTGAAGCAGGTTCGGGAGCCGGAGCTCGCTGCCTGCCGGAGTTCCTCGTCCGAAGACGTCCTCTTGCTTAGCTGCTCATGGCTGCTGGCCTGTTAGCTTCATTAGCTTAGCAGGTAGCTTGTTGTGCAGTTAGCGTCCGCTAACCGAGCAGCAGAACAGCAGAAGAGAAAAGGCACAGGAGCCGGGGCACGCTGGCCTGCTGGTCTTCTTAGAATTTTGGTTTTTTGCTTTACCTTCTCAGGAGCCATGGCTGAGAAGAGTCGAGCACGTACAGTGCTAATGTTGTCCGGAGACGTCTCCCTCCTCGCGTTGCTTTCGCCGGCTAGCCTGCTACTCGTTAGCAGGGTAGCGGTGTGGCGCAGTTAGGGCCGTCGAGCGAAGCGGTCTGTAGAGAGAGGAGAAGAAAACTTTGGGGTGAAGGAAAAATGTACCGGACCAGCTTTCGCCAGCCCGGCAGTATGCAGGAAAAAATTCTCTGTACGCTCTGTGTAGGGAGCGAGCTCACCTCTGGTCGAGCGATGAAGTACAGAGAAGTTCCGTGAAGAGTGTTCACGTTTAAGCGAGATGAAGGGCAATAAGAGGAAGTGGGATGGGCGTCAGCGCCTTAAATACCCAGAGGGTGGGGTCTCTGGCGTGACGCTGACGCCCCTGCCGTAAAGGCGTGAGTGTATTCCTTCAGGTAATCGCACGGGGGCGCAATTTCCCATAGCAATTATGTTGCACCGAGTGACTGACTGATAAGAGAACCCAATAAAATCAGTACTAGGAAGCAGGTTTTTGACCAGTTGCTGCACCAAACTGGTGCAGGGTTTATCAATAACTTCTCTGTTTCTGTGGTAACAAACCAGTTAATAAGGCTTGGCTGTGTGTCCCCCAGTAAGTACTGGTTAACTACCCATTAGCTCCTGATTTGTTCCTGAGGCGTTTCCTAGTAGTTAATCAAATTTTGTGTACCTTATTGTAAAGTGTTACCACATTACCTAATGGAACCATATATAACATAAAGAGTATTTATATTGAATTAAAACATAACAATACTAATGTTTCCAGCATAGCGTTGATAAATGGCACACAAGGCTTAATAAACAACAACAGTTTAAGTTAGGACCAGGAGAGCATAACAAAGCATTTAGCAGCTGAAGTACCCGGACTTCTCTCCAAAGCTGGAGTGAAGTGAACATATAAACATTATTTCAAGCTGCAAAATGTGTGAAAAGACAATTGTCTGCTGACATGCTTGCCAGTGCTTTGTGGCCTTCACCCAAAATAAATACAGCTTTAAAACATCAGCATCTAATTTGATTCAGTACAATATTTGTGTTGGTAGTGTAAATGTTTCACAAGATTACAACCACTTTTGCTGTAAACTTTGTTATTTTGCATTACAAAATAAATTGCTCTCATCTGGCGCTGCATGAACCACTAAAACAACACTCTCTTCCTGTTGTCAGCCATTAAATAATATTTTCACAGCATGGTGTGCACTGTACAACAATTCACTGGGTCTTCCCAAGCCCATTACTCTAACTTTAAATACATAACTGTCACATCTCTTTGGGGCCGTTCCACAACCGTTTCCCCACTTTACAAAATCACACGCATCCATACATGCGTAAGCATATGCACATGCATGCACTGAGGAGGGTGAAGGGGTTCCCTGACCCTCTGCTGTCCCAGTTGTTTGACATCTGGGGAGCAGATGTGGGTCTGAGTCTGTTGCAACAGCAGATGGAAACATCAGGGCTTTGCCTTGGCTTAGTGAAGAGCGTGTGCCCTTCTTCCTCTCTTCATCCTTTTTTGTCGTCTCTGGCTTTGCGTGCTCTTATCTGTTTCTGTCTCAGTACGGCTCTCATTTTTTCAGTCTTTAGGAGTGGGAGGACAATCCTCTTGAAATAAGGCTTGTTTTCTTTTATTTACTGATTTTCCTGTGCTTTCTGGTTCATTTTCTCCCATGGTTTTTTTAAACTCTCATTTACATTCTCTTTGCTGTGTGTCCCAGGTGTGTTTGACAACTGTTCCCACTCACTAAATGAGAAAGGCTGGTCAGTAGGCATTCAAACTGTGAAACCAGAAGGTACCAAAGATGCACGCTTCTACTTCTCGCTTCGTACGGACCGAGCTGTGAAATCCACCACCGTCTATAGCCACCACCGGTACCAAGCCAATGTCTGGACTCACCTAATGGCCACGTACAACAGCCACAACATGACCCTGTATGTTGATGGAGCTAAGGTGTGTGGTTTTTTTGTGTCTGGTAGAATGTTAAGTTATTTAGGTTTTTAATCCATCCATCTATCATCTTTACCCGCTTCTTCCTTTTCGGGTCACGGGGGTCACTGGTGCCCATATCCAGCTTTCATTGTGTGAGAAGCGGGGGACACCGTGGACAGGTCTCCAGTCCATCACAGGGACACATAGAGACAAACGAGACAAACAACCATTCACTTTCTCACTCACACCTAGGGACAATTTAGAGTTACCAGTCAGTCTGGTCTGTGGGAGGAAACCGGAGTACCCGGAGAAAACCCACGCATGCACGGAGAGAACACGCAAACTCCACCCAGAAAGGCTCCCGGCCGGGATTTGAACCGGGGCGACCTGCTCACTGAAAGGCAGCAGCTCTACCAACTGCACCAGCACCATGCTGCCCTACAATGAAACATATCAATCATAGTAAATGTGGTACTTTTTTTTTTTTTTAGAAAATAGGCTTTAGAACAGCATATACTTATATCCAGTATAAGCGAGTACTTTTGAACAGCTAAAACCTTGCATCAGATCAGAATTGGACAACATTTCTCTCCAAAACCTCCAGCAGCTGGTCTCAGTTCCTACATGCTTACACACTGTTGGAAAAAGAAAATAAACCGTTAAGGTGGTTTGGGCATTTGGTTTGAACGCCCCTTGGCCATCTTCTAGTGAAAGTTGACCAGGCACAGCCAACTGGGTCAGTCCAGGATCTCTCCAGCTGGTCTGGTTGGTTGGGAACAACTTAGGTTCCCCAGGACGAGCTAGAGGATGTTGCGGGGGACCAGGAGACCTGGACACCTCTGCTCTTTTTACTGCCTCTTTGACCTCACATGGATTAAGTGCATGAGGGATGGATGGATAGGGTGTTTAAAAGTGGGAAATATGTCCCTTTGCCAAATTTCTAAATGCATTGCTGCTATAAAACTCAAAATTACTCCCCTCTCCCCAAAATAAATAAGTCCATCCATCCATTTATTATCTTTTACCTACGTCTTCCTGTTCGGGTCATGGGAGTCACTGGTGCCCATATCCAGCAGTTACTGTGCGAGAAGTGGGGGACAACCTGGACAGGTCTCCAGTCCATCACAGGGACACATAGAGACAAACAAGACAAACAACCATTCACTCTCTCACTTTCACCTAGGAACAATTCAAAGTCACCAATCAGTCTAACATGCATGTTTTTGGTCTGTGGGAGGAAACCGGAGTACCCGGAGAAAACCCACGCATGCAAAAGAAGAACATGCAAACTCCACCCAGAAAGACCCCAGGTCCAACCAGGGATTGAACCTACCTTCTTGCTGTGAGGCAACAATGCTAACCACTGATCCATCGTGCTGTAAAATGTGGCTTTATGATATTTCCAAATGACTGCTTTCTGTTTTTATTTAAAATTTACATAATATATAAACATTTTTATTTATTATTTTTTTTTGGGTGGGGGGGATTCAAGGTTAAATGAACTTTCCAGTGTAGGCTCTAGGCTTACTTGCTATGGATGAAACTTTAGTTGGCTTTATGATTGAATGACTTCACCATGCTATTGTATTTTTCCACCCGTAATAAATCATGTTATTTTAAAGTTTATTCCACAATTTCCTTAAGCAGATACCAGATTTTAAAATGCTAGGGGTCAATTTTCTTTGAACAGCTGAAATATAATATACAATATTGAGTTTTATTATTTTTTCTTTATCTATCAACTCCACTTTCAGTTTATTTTTGTGTCAAACAACATTCAATCCTTTTATGTTGTGGTGGCATGAAACTCCATTATAGCATGATATTAAAATGCAATTATGTTAGGGTTTTATTTTTTATTTCTTAAAATAAATGTTGTTTATAACAATAATAATAATAATAATGAATTTTATTTGTTAGTGCCTTTCAAGGGCACTTTTCAAAATTAAAAGCAATACAAAAAAATCCACAATAAAATAGTACAGCTTTTAAAAAAAAAACTAACAGAGATGACTAAGACATTAGAGTAAGAAGGCTAAATTAAACAGATGCATTTTTAGTTGTCATTTAAAGGTCATAAGAGAGTCAAAACGTTTGATGTTTAGAGGAAAAGTGTTCCAGAGTTAGGGAGCAGAGTGGGATAAAGCTGTTTCCCATGGTGCTGAGGCAGACAGAGGGCATGGTGAGGTAGAAAGAAGAGGACGACTGGAGAGAACTGGAATAGTGATGTGCAGGAGATCAGACAGACACATATTCAACTCAACTCAACTTTATTTAGGTAAATTAACAACATTACAAAAAAGGAAAACAATATAAAATGCAATTTTACAAATCCATAATTTACCGAAAAATTAATAGGCTGAAGCCAAGACATACTTGCCTACCTTATTCATAGACTCAGCAATCTACAATACTGAAATATATCTACTGTCCCTGTACATGCATACATTAGTATATTAAAATACGCATGTCTGTACATGCATACACATACTCATATTACATACATACATGGTAACACACATCTACATGGTATAAGCTATTATAATTTTACATTTTAAGGCTCTTTTAAAGCTCACCGAACAAAGTACATCATTTGAGATCATCATTCAGTTCATTCCACAATTTCATGTCGATAACTGAAATACATCTAGATTTTACTTTACTTTTCTCTTTTGCATGTTCAAATATTAACAAACCAAGTAGGGGAGAGGTTGAGGATGGCCTTGAATGTGTGCAGCAGTACACATTCACTTTTAAATTGAATTCTGAACATGACCGGAGGTCACTGAAGTTTCTTTAGGAATGCAGTGATGTAGTGAAGAGAGGGTGTTTTGTTAATGATGCAAGCTGTTGAATTTTGGACCATTTGAATCTTTCGTTGGGATTTGTGAGGGAGACCGAAGAGGAGAAAGTTACAATAATTAATTCGAGAAATGATGAGACTATGATAGAAGCAGCGTGCATAAAGAGGGAAGGACAGAATCGTTTAAGGTGTCATAGAGTAGGCTAAGGATGCAGATTGGGTAATGTTATTGATGTGAGAGGGAAAAGAGAGAGCTGTCAAGTATGACAACATTTTTGTTTAGACTACTGCAGAAATCAACCACCCTAACTGCTTAAAATACTATTTTATAATATTTTTAGCACAAAAAATTACTCAGCCTTTTAGAGCTGTCTCAGCCTGAATTAACAATATCAAATTTAAATGATTGCTACTGAAATCGGTCATGTAACTAACTATCACAGGCGTGTAAAATATCTCCTTAGGAAAAAAAATTCATCAGTAGGCGGCACTCTGCCTGTTATTGAGAAGACAAGAGTTAGCCACTTGAAGTATTTAGGTGGCAAAGATGACTTAAGAATGAGAATGAGCTTGACAAAAAGTATTTTCAAAGCCAACTTGTAGTGTGAATTTTATTTTTATTGTTTGTGTTGAAAATGTCAAAATTTATTAGGGGTGTGAATCTCTCAGTGTCTGGAGGATCGATTCGGTTCGATTTTTGGTGTCACGATTCGATTCAAAATCAATTTTTTTGATTCAGAAACGATTTTTGATTCAGAAACAATTTTCTATTAAAATGGTCATAAATTTAGTTTCAGTTTTGTAACTGACAAGCTGAAAAAAATAAACAACAATGTAAACAAATGGAACATTTATTTAAAACAATAATAATAATAATAATAATAATAATAATAATGAATTCAATTTATAACGCACTTTTCATTAATGAAAATCTCAAAGTGCTACAAAGTGCAACAGAATTAAATGTCAATAAAACAAGTAATAAAACAAGTAAAATCAATAACAGTATCAACTAAGATCAAAAGTAGAATCATGAGGAGGTAGAGTATGCTCGGTTGAAAAGAAAGGTCTTCAAGCCGCTCTTAAAGTCAACCACAGACTGTGGGGCTCTCAGACAGTCAGGAAGAGAGTTCCACAGGCGGGGGGCAGCCACACTGAAAGCCCGGTCTCCCATGGTCCTTAATTTGGTTCTCGGAATGTGAAGGAGATTACTGTTCTGTGACCGCAGCGACCGGGTGGATGAGTATGGAATAAGAATATCCTTCAGATAATCTGGTGAAGCTCCATGTAAGCATTGATGTGTAATGAGAGCAGTTTTGTACTGAATTCTGTAGGTGACAGGAAGCCAATGAAGGTTATGGAGAATGGGCGTAATATGTTCAAATTTACGAACTCTCAACAAGATCCTTGCTGCACTGTTTTGAATATATTGAAGTTTCTGAAGGTTTTTGCCAGGGATTCCAATAAACAGGGAGTTGCAGTAGTCGAGCCTGGAGGAGACAAAAGCATGGACGAGCTTCTCAGCATCGGAAAAAGTTAGGGATGGGCGAAGTCTGGAGATGTTTTGAAGATGGAAGAAGCAAGTTTTAAACAGAAGCTTAATGTGATTTTCAAATTTAAGATGGGAGTCCATTTTTATTCCAAGATTAGTAACAGATAACATATAACAGATTAGTAACAATAATTTTAAACTGAGAATATTAAACAACAATGTAAACAAATAGAACATTTATTTAAAACAATAATTTTAGGTTCCTTATTGTATCAAATTTTTTGCATTGTTTGATATTTATACCAAAAATAGGAACAAATAATACAGGAATGCATTAAAATTATTTAAACAACTAAAAGTACTGAAGTTTTATGATTTGGTAGACTATAATATTTTGTTAGTAATGTACTGTATAGGGCTCATAAGAATACTACCCTCAAATGTATTTTGTTAAGAGAGAAAGCTGCTACAGTCTTTCATATGTGTATTTGTATTTGATAATAAAGTTGGACTTTTGCAATAAAATGTTCCTTAGTTATGAACTATTTTGAACTATTGTTCCACATTTAATTTATTGTGACAGCGTTTGGGGGAAAAACGCTGATACATCCAAAACGTGACATTCTGTTCCACCCTTTTGCTGTCTATGCCCCTATCTGGTAACCCAGAGAAAAAAATCCTAACCCCTCCCCTCTCAAAGACAGAACGGAATAATGGCGAAAAGATTAGGTAAGAGAAAAATTGATTCAGAATGCAGGGCATTTAAGCTGCAGTGGACAAACGATTATTTTTTTGTTCAATGCAAAGAAAAGGCTGTCTGTCTTGTTCTGTGAAAAACCCAGAGAGGGTTATTTGGTTATTATTTATTTAATAAATAGTGTTTATTTCCTGGATATTTTCTGTGAAGAACCCAGAGAGGGTTATTTGGTTATTATTTATTTTATTAATAGTGTTATTATTTATTTTATTAATAATGTTATTATTTATCTCCTGACTTTTGTTCTGTGAAGAACCCAGAGAGGTTTATTTGATTGTGCTTTCTGGAAAACAATACATTTTTACATTTAGGCACTCTTTCAATCGTCACACTTTTTCCTGTTACAAACTGACTCCGGCCCCCCTAACCAGAGAAGGGAAAAGTTATGTGGCCCTCACAGGAAAAAGTTTGGGGACCCCTGGTCTAAAGGGAACTGAAATATTTGCAAAGCCAAGGTATAGGACTAGTTTAAAGGGATGGTTTATTTCAATACAGGGAGTTGAATTGTGGAATGTTTTGGGAAATGATGGTTGTTTTTTTATTCATGCATTTTATAATAATAAAATACATAACAATATACACATAAAATAAGAAAAAAAAACACAAGTATAAAATGAAAGGCAGCAGATGAAGAAAAAAATTCTTAGTTTATCTGCCCATTATCTTTCTAACAAACAATTCATACAACCAATTTCTTTAATTTCCAAAAGAAATGAACAAAGCTTTTAACCTCCAATACAGCATACAATTTCTAACTTAAACTTAAATAGATATAGGATTTTAACAATTTAAACTTAATCATTCTCTTAAATATTGCCATTGATTTAGCCACTTTAACATCAGCCTCCAAATCGTTCCACAACTCAACTCCTTGAATCATGGCTGATCTTCCCCTCAAACTTGTTCTAATTTGTGGCTTTACAAATATATCTTTCCCCTTTAGATAGTAACAACTCGTTCTTTTGACAAAATACCTCTGAATATTTGAAGGCAGTGTATCATTCTGTGCTCTATACATAACTAACAAAATATTATAATTGACTAAATCGTAGAACTTCAACAGTTTCGTTTGACAAAATAATACATTTTATGGATGATTGTACTGTTTTCTTGTAGTAAGTCTAACAACTCTTTTCTGTAAAATAGGCATTGTAATTGATTTACACGCCTTTCTCCAAACGCTAACACAATAAATTAAATGTGGAACAATGAATGTGTTATACAACAAAAACAATGCCTTATCATTCAAAAAATATCTGACTCTGTAAAACATAGCAATAGACTTGTATATTTTCGCTTTAACAAAACTTATATGCTGTTTCCAAGACAATTCCTCATCATTCAATGATGACACCCAAGAACCTCACCTCATGAACTCTATGAATCACAGTCTTCAATTTGAAATGGAACATCAATTGATTTGTTTTTGTTACTAAATATCATGTCACTTGTTTTATCCAAATTTAACGTCAACTTATTAATTTTAAACAAATTTTTAATTTTAACAAGTTCAGTCATCATTAATTTCAAAGTCTGTTCGATATCACTACCAACACCAAAAAATGTAGTGTCGTCAGCAAAAAGAATACACTTAATGAGTCCAGAAACCTTTACCAAATCATTTATATATAATGTAAATAATTTAGGTCCCAATATCGATCCTTGAGGAACTCCACATGTGATGGTGCTGAGTTCTGATCTCACCTCATTCATCAATACAAATTGTTTCCTATCATTCAAATAACTATGTACCCTATGTAATGATATCGGTCTGTAATTATTGAACACACTTTCATCACCGTTTTTGAAAAAAGGGATTACTTTAGCAACCTTCATACGATCTGGAAATACTCCTTATGAAAAGGACAAGTTGCATATATATTTGAATGGCTCAATTATCTCACTCTTTATATATTTTACAAACATCATGTCCATATCCATGAAATCTTTGGATTTTTCCCAGCAAATTTGTTTACTATATTCAGTATTTATTCATTATCAGTACTCTTCAGGAACATACTGTTTGAACAACCTTGAATTAAGTAGGTTACATTATTGTCAACTCTTGGTATTTTTTCTGCCAGGCTATGTCCAACATTCACAAAATATGTATTAAATCCATTAACAATTTCTTTTTTATCATTGATTTCCTTATCATTTATTACAAAATTGTGTGAACTACCTGTCTTTACTACCTGCTTATTCAAAACACTATTTACAACACGCCATGTTGCCCTCATGTCACCATTACATTTACTCATTAAATAACTATAATATTCTTTCTTATGTGTCCTTATTATACCTACAAGTTTATTTTTATACCTTTTATATCTGATTTCAGCTTCTTGTGTTTAACATTTCAAGAAAACAGAGTACAAATAATTTTTCTTTTTACATGCATTTTTCAATCCTTTAGTCATCCATGGTTGATCTTCAATTTTTTTCACAGTATAATTCTTTAGTACACAATGTTTTTCATTTAATGCCTCCAAAATATTCATAAATACATCATATGATTGATTTACATCCACCACATAAACATTTTCCCAATTTTGTTTAAGTAAATCATTATTTAATTTATCTAAGCCTTTTTTAGATGTACTGTATTTATATGCTGGTGAAGATTCTCAGTCGTCCAGGACATGATAAAATCAAAAAAGGCGTTCAATACAGGATCAACTGGACTTTATTTGTTGCAGAAAACGTTTCGACTTCTGTCCAGAAGTCTTTTTCAATTCTGAATTGAAAAAGACTTCTGGACAGAAGTCGAAACGTTTTCTGCAACAAATAAAGTCCAGTTGATCCTGTATTGAACGCCTTTTTAGATTTTACTGTATTTATAATAATTTTTTTTTTCAACAGTTTTATTTATGTTGCTTTGATATTTATTGTAAATTGTAAAAACCGGTAAGTGATCACTAACATCTGACATTAGAATGCCACTAAACACATCTCCCTTTATTGTATTTGTGAAAATATTATCAATTATGGTCGCACTGTGAGTTGTAATTCTGGTAGGTTGCAATATCATTGGGTAGAGATTTAAGGTGTACATCGAATCTATAAAAGTACTAACATTATTAGACTATTTTCTTCTCCCCAAATCAATATTGAAATCACCACATACAAACATTGTTTTGTTACAACCCCTTTCTATCAACTCTATAATTTTGTCTGTAAATGATTCTATATCGGAACCAGGTGGTCTATACACACAGCTTATCATGATGTTTTTACCATTTTCATTTAATATTTCCATCCATCCATCCATCCATCCATCCATTTTCTTCCGCTTATCCGGGGTCGGGTCGCGGGGGTAGCAGCCTAAGTAGGGAGGCCCAGACTTCCCTCTCCCCAGCCACTTGGAGCAGCTCCTCTGGGGGAATCCCAAGGCGTTCCCAGGCCAGCCGAGAAACATAGTCCCTCCAGCGTGTCCTGGGTCTTCCTCTGGGTCTCCTCCCGGTGGGACATGCCCGGAACACCTCACCAGGGAGGCGTCCAGGAGGCATCCTAACCAGATGCCCGAGCCACCTCAACTGGCTCCTCTCGATGTGGAGAAGCAGCGGCTCTACTCCGAGTCCCTCCCGGATGACTGAGCTTCTCACCCTATCTCTAAGGGAGAGTCCAGACACCCTGCGGAGAAAACTCATTTCAGCCGCTTGTATCCGAGATCTCGTTCTTTCGGTCATAACCCAAAGCTCATGACCATAGATGAGGGTGGGAACGTAGATCGATCGGTAAATTGAGAGCTTTGCCTTTTGACTCAGCTCTCTCTTCACCACGACAGACCGGTACAGCACCCGCTTCACTGCGGACGCTGCACCTATCCGCCTATCGATCTCACGCTCCAGTTTTCCCTCATTCGTGAACAAGACCCCGAGATACTTAAACTCCTCCACTTGGGGCAGGACCTCCTCCCCGACCCGGAGAAGGCATGCTACCCTTTTCCGGCTCAAGACCATGGCCTCGGATTTGGAGGAACTGATCCTCATCCCGGCCGCATCACATTCAGCTGCAAACCGCTCCAGCGAAAGCTGTAGATCACGATCTGATGAAGCCAATAGGACCACATCATCTGCAAAAAACAGAGAAGCGATTCTAAGGCCACCAAAACGGATCCTCTCAACACCTTGGCTGCGCCTAGAAATTCTGTCCATAAAAGTTATGAACAGAATCGGTGACAAAGGGCAACCTTGGCGGAGTCCAACTCTCACCGGAAACGAGCCTGACTTACTGCCAGCGATGCGGACCATGCTCTGACACCGGTCGTACAGGGACCTAACAGCCCATATCAAAGGGCCTGGTACCCCATACTCCCGGAGTACCCCCCACAGAACCCCCCGAGGGACGCGGTCGAATGCCTTCTCCAAGTCCACAAAGCACATGTAAACTGGTTGGGCAAACTCCCACGCACCCTCCAGGACCCTGCTGAGGGTGTAGAGCTGGTCTAGTGTTCCACGACCAGGACGAAAACCACACTGCTCCTCCTGAATCCGAGGTTCGACTATCCGACGGACCCTCCTCTCCAGAACCCCTGAATAGACCTTACCAGGGAGGCTTAAGAGTGTGATCCCCTATAGTTGGAACACACCCTACGGTCCCCCTTTTTGAATAGGGGAACCACCACCCCAGTCTGCCAATCCAAGGGAACTGCCCCCGATGTCCACGCGATATTGCAGAGTCGCGTAAGCCAACACAACCCCACAACATCCAGAGCCCTAAGGAACTCAGGACGAATCTCATCCACCCCCGGAGCCCTGCCACCACGGAGCTTTTTAACCACCTTGGCGACCTCAGCACCAGAGATTGGAGAGCCCGACCCAAAATCCCCAGGCTCCGCTTCCTCAGTGGAAGACGTGCCAGTAGGATTGAGGAGGTCTTCGAAGTATTCCGCCCACCGACTCACAACATCCCGAGTTGAGGTCAACAGCACGCCATCCCCA
>JBBPBX010012482.1:0-16642 GCA_038048925.1 Garcialebias charrua
TAAATAAATGTACAGTACTGTACAGTTACCAAGCACTTAGCCTATCCTAACACAGTTTTTAAAGATGAAGGAATGAGTTGAATTGTCTTGATGGACTTGCAGCCTGTCCAGGTGTCCCTGTGATGGACTTGTGACCTGTCCAGGTGTCCCTGTGATGGATTTGGGGCCTGTCCAGGTGTCCCTGTGATGGACTTGTGACCTGTCCAGGTGTCCCTGTGATGGATTTGGGGCCTGTCCAGGGTGTCCCCTGCCTCTCACTCAGTGACTGCTGGAGATGGACACCAACTCCCTTCGACCAAGAGCGGAAGAAGCGGGTAAAAGGAAATGGATGAAAGAGTACCGGTATATATTAAACTGTGAGGCTTTGTATTTCCTTTCCTTTTGTTTTGTCCTTCGTGTAAACAAACATAAAAGAACCCCAGCTGTTGTAAAAAAAAATAAAAAAAACTTTTACTCCAAGAAAACTTTCAATTACTTACATTTTACTTTACATGAGACTTTTACACATGTAACTTTATTTCTATTTGAGAAAAAAAATCACACATTGTCCTTGCCTGTTCTTCTAAGCCTCGTAGCAAAGAGGAGCTTGTGTCTTCATCTGTGTGTAACACCAGGCGAACATAAAACATCTGCCACTTGTCTTGCTGCTCAGTCATCCAGGTAGAGAAAGTTAAGTCAGGTCTTCTGGATGGATTCTTCTTGTTGAAACATTTAAACTTTTATCCAAAAGACTTCTTCTGTCTGAGGAGCCGCAACAAACTCAGTCTTAGGGGCTGTTTACACGGCACGTATTTTGAGAGAAACCACTCCTTTCTCTCTGCGGTTCTACTCATCTTTTACACGAGTCCACTGGCCCCCCTCTTTGAATCAGATGGTTTTTGAACTCACCCTCCAGCGTGGATCTTTTTCGCTGGCCCCCCGTTGATAACGTACACATCTCCCGCTGAGATTGTGTTTGACATACATGCGCGTAGCACGCACGCGTGGACAGCTGGCATTTCTATCAACAATAATGGCGGCGGCAGGGGCGTAGCCAGAATTTTATGAGGGGCGGTTTGTTTAAAATAAATGTGGGCCTTGAAAGATAAACACGTCTCGGTAGCTCACTGGAAACGCGTTGGGTTGGTTGCCGCTCCAAACCTTATCTAGACCAAGTGGGTTCGATTCCCACTTGGTATAACTTTTTTTTATTTTTAGATTATTTATTCATTCCAGATTAAAAAAAACACAAGAAAACTATTTCCAAAACAACAAGAAATAAAACAATACATGAAATGAAAGGAAGCAGAAGAAAATAATTGAAAAAAAAAAACATTTGTTTGAGAAGGGGCAGATATAATAATTATTTTCTTCTTCTGCTTCCTTTCATTTCATGTATTGTTTTATTTCTTGTTGTTTTGTAAATAGTTTTCTTGTGTTTTTTTTTATATCTGGAATGAATAAATAATAAAAAAAAAAAGTTATACCAAGTGGGAATCGAACCCACTTGGTCTAGATAAGGTTTGGAGCGGCAACCAACCCAACGCGTTTCCAGTGAGCAACTGAGACGTGTTGATTCATTCTGGTCAACTTCTCCTTTAAACGAACTGCCCCTCATAAAATCCCTAGATGGGACTTCATTGGCAAAGTGGGCGGTTCGTACGAACCCCCCCCTCGTTACGCGCATGGGCGGAGGACAGGCACCGCTTTCTGAACTACAATTGATGGAAAATATTTTGAGTCTCATATTTAATTAATCTACACCTGAATTACCTGCATCTGTGTTGGAAGAGACACAGCTGGATCCAGTTCATATGTCGCTGTTTATTGAACGAGGCAGGCGGACATTTCACGTGCCACGCTGCACAATATGTGCTAAATAATTAACAGTTTAACAATAATAAGAGTCAGAGAATCTTTATTGTCATTTGCACCGCATGTGGTACATGTGATGAAACGAGATTATGTACACAGGGTCCCAGTTACATCCAACAACAAAATGTGAGAGAAAAACAGTAATAACATCTAGGATATAACTAAGAAAAACATCAACTAGAAATACACTAAGCACTAATGTAATAGAAAAACATCATTACAAACAGCAGCACGAACATGAGTCTGTATGAGCAGATGGTCACAGATGAACACAGCAACAAGAAAACAGATCAGCATCAGCATGATGTGATATTTTGCAGTGTTTATTCTTATTATTTATTTATTCATGAGTCTAACAGCCTCAGGGTAGAAGCTGTTCCTCAGTCTAGTGGTTCTACATTTGATGCTCCTCAACCTCCGTCCTGAGGGGAGTGGGGCAAAGAGTGAGTGTGCTGGGTGAGTGAGGTCTTTCATGATGCAGGTGGCTCTTTTCCTGCATCTGGAGGTGTAAATGTCTGTGATGGTGGGGAGACTGACTCCAACATCTTCTGTGCAGCCTTCACCACTCTCTGTAGAGCTTTCCTTCTGCAACTGTGCAGCCTCCATGCCACACGTTGATGCTGGAGCACAGGATGCTCTCCACTGCACACCTGTAGAAGGAGGTGAGAACTGGGCTGCTCAGACCAGCTCGTCTCAGCCGTCTGAGGAAGTAGAGTCTCTGATGACCTTTCTTGATCAGGCTGGTGGTGTTGTTGCTCCAGCTGAGGTTATCATTCATGTGTACACCCAAGTACTTGTAGCTGGAGACCACTTCCACTGCAGATCCACTTATGTTCAGTGGGGTGTGGGTGTGTTTGTTCCTTCTGAAGTCCACAATCATCTCCTTTGTCTTCTTCACATTTATGTGAAGGTTATTCTCTTTGCACCAGCTCTCCAGGTGTTCCACCTCCTGCCTGTAGCTGGACTCATCATTGTTTGTAATGCAGCCCACCACAGTTGTATCAAACAATATTTATGTTAGCATGGGAGATATATAAAGTTATCTGAACTAAATTAATTATCTGGACTCAAGTTACGTGATTTAAACGATGCATAACATGCTGCATGTTTAAAGTTGAAAATGAAGACAACAGGTTTATTTATTTATTTATTTATTTATTTATTCAACACCACAAACTGTACGTCACACAAACACTGAGAATTAAACTGAACACTATTAAAACACGTTAACAGAACTGTAAATACGTTATTGAACTGGACTCTGCTGTTTTCATCATGGATTCTGGTCCAATCCGAACCGGTCCACTTGGTGAAAGGACAGCTTCTCGACCTCGCAGAAAAATAAAATAAATCAGTTGGTTGTTGTGTGATCAAAGTAAACACAAGCAAACATTATTAAGAACGTTGTTTACCTGCTGAAAACCAACTGTTTATCACGGACTAAAGTCCGACATGTTGACTGAGTTCTGGTCCACTCAGCGTCTGGTGTGGAGCTTGTTAGATGAAGAGGTCCCGCTTTGCGTCAAATCTGTCAACTCTTATCCAAATCCAGCTTTATTTTGTTGTTAAGTTGTTGTTAGCTGAACTTTTAGCACAAAATAAAGCAGCAGACTGCCATCAGAGTGAAGCAGCACGCATGTGCATTAGGTGAAGGTTCAAAAATTCACAGCCCCATCTAATGACCCGGCATGGTAACTACATTGGATTAATGGGGGGGGGGGAAGATTCGAGCGGATGCATGTAATCACTTGAATTCGCCCGTGTAAACGCAAATCATTTCATCTAATTAACATACCCAAAACCTCCGTTTCCCCCACCGTGTCCGTGTAAACAGGGCCTTAGCACCTTTTCATAGTGGATCAACCAGTTCCCTTTCAGTCGGTCTCTCGGTGCAACACGATTGCTATGGGAATCAGTGCCCCCGCGCGGTTACCTGAAGTAATACACTCACGCCTTAACGGCTACGGCGTCAGCGTCGCGCCAGAGGCCCCGCCCTCTGGACATTTAAGCGGCTGACGCCCGTCCATCTTCCTCTTTTTGCCCTTCACCTCGCTAAACCTGAAACACTCTTCTCGGATCTTCTCTGTATCTTCATCGCTCGACCAGAGGTGAGCTCGCTCCCTACACAGAGCATACAGAGAATCTTCTACTGCGGACTGCTGGGCTGGCGAAAGCTGGTCCGGCACATTTTTCCTTCACCCCGAAGTTTTCTTCTCCTCTCTCCACAGACCGCTTCACTCGACGGCGCTGACTGCGCGACACCGCTACCCTGCTAACAACTAGCAGGCTAGCCGGCGAAAGCGACACGAGGAAGGAGACGTCTCCGGACGACGTTAGCACTGCTAACAGGCTTAACTCTTCTCAGCCACGGCTCTCGAGAAGGTAATGCAAAAACCCAAAAGTCAAAGAAGACCAGCAGGCCAGCGAGCCCCAGCTCCCGTGCCTTTTTCTCTTCTGCTTTTCTACTGCTCGGTTAGCGAACGCTATCTGCGGGGCATGCTACCTGCTAAGCTAACGAAGCTAACAGGCCAGTAGCCCCGAGCAGCTCGGCGAGAGGATGTCCTCGGAAGAGGAACTCTGGCAGGCCGTGAGCTCCGGCTCCCAAACCTGCTTAAGCAGATCTGGATACCCTCCTTTTCAGCAGCGGACACCCACGAGGCCTGTCCGTTCTGCTCAGGGATGCTACATGCAAGGACACTCGAAGCTTTTCTCGAGGATGACCCCGGAGAAAGGAGAGTGGAAATGGAATAACTCCGCTGCTATCTGGCTAGCTCCCATGGTTAGCATGGCTAACCAGGGGTACCTAGGACAACACGTGGTGGACGACAGCGTTGCTAACACGATTAGCGTGGCTACGAGCGGACAACGAAGGACCATGGGAGACCGAGCTTTCAGTGTGGCTGCCTCCCGCCTGTGGAACTCTCTTCCTGACTGTCTGAGAGCCCCACAGTCTGTGGTTGACTTTAAGAGCGGCTTGAAGACCTTTCTTTTCAACCGAGCATACTCTACCTCCTCATGATTCTACTTTTGATCTTAGTTGATATTGTTATT
Organism: Garcialebias charrua; assembly: GCA_038048925.1. Classification (NCBI taxonomy): domain Eukaryota; kingdom Metazoa; phylum Chordata; class Actinopteri; order Cyprinodontiformes; family Rivulidae; genus Garcialebias; species Garcialebias charrua. Next base: position 4,906 of record JBBPBX010012482.1, read on the forward strand.
GATTTTACTTGTTTTATTACTTGTTTTATTGACATTTAATTCTGTTGCACCTTGTAGCACTTTGAGATTTTCATTAATGAAAAGTGTGTTATAAATTGAATTCATTATTATTATTATTATTAACGAAGGACTCCATCGTGAGGTATGTGAAAATGCTTGGCCTAGCTTGCTAGCTAACCTTCTCATGTTTTGCCTTTTACGCTATCCAGTCCGGCCAAATTGACGGTAGAATTCATCGCATAACTAAGTGTTTTTTTACCGATGCTACGTTGCTCGAGGGCCCGTCTTAGCACCGCTAGCGGGCTCACGAGTACCTCCATGTTTAGCCCCGGCTAACAAGGAGACTCTCTGTCCAGCACAGTCCAGGAGGAGGATTTTCAGCGACCTGTTTGTGCAACCTGGTAGTTCCCTTTCAGTTCGGTCTCTCGGTGCAACATACTTGCTATGGGAATTGCACCCCTGCACGATTACCCGAAGGAATACATTCACGCCTTTACGACAGGGGTGTCAGCGTCGCGCAAGAGGTCCCACCCTCTGAGCATTTAAGCAACTGATGCCCGTACATCTTTCTCTTTTTGCCCTTCACCTCGCTGAAACACCTGAACATCGCGGGACTTCTCTGTTGTTGCATCGCTTGACTGAGGTGAGCTTGCTCCCTACACTGAGCGTGCAGAGAAAATTTTCCTGTGTACTACTGGGCTGGCGAAAGCTAGTCCAACATTTTTCTACTTACCTCGAAGTTCTCTTCTTTATCCGTAGCTTCGCTCGACGACGCTAACTGCGTCACAACCTTCTGCTAATCTCTAGCAGTCTACTAGCGAAAGCAAGACGACGGAGAAGACGGCTTTGAACAAAAGGAAACCAGGACCAACTTCTACTCTTCTCATCTCCGGACATGGCTCCCGAGAAGGGAAAACGGAGGACAAAGAAGAAGAATACCAGGACGACGAGTCCTCGCTCGCGCCCCATGCTCCAATGGATGCGGCTACTCCCTCTCGGCGACGGAAACCCACGAGGCCTGTCCTATCTGCCTAGGGATCCTGCACGTGAGGAACACGCTGGAATCCCCCGACTCCTGCCCCCACTGTCGTTGAATGACGGCCACAATGAGGAAACGTTACGCGGACATGTTGGCCAAATCTATGGCAAGGACGGTGGCGATGAAGGTCGCACGTCGCACTAACCTGCCTGCTCCAGAACCGGAGCCTGAAAACGTGGACCTCGAGTGCAGTGGCCGAGTCGGGGAGGACAATGTGTCGGATTCCTCACTTGCCGTCGAGGACTCAACGCCAGAAGTGTCCGACACAGACGTTGAATACGGTGACAAGGGAGAAACTGTTCATTCCTCCCAGAACCTGGCGCAGAACCTTCCGGAACCGGACTTGTCGGTACCTGCTCTGTTCGACCTTTGCCATAGGGCTGCTGATGCCCTGCAGGTCACGTGGCCAGACCCCACATCTCGCCAACAGGCTACGAGGCTGGTGGGAAACTATTTCTACGCGAAGCAACAGACAACGTCGCAGAAAATGCCAATTTTTCCGGACTTTCTCATGGAACTCAAACGCTCCTGGACGGAACCCAGGGCTCCTATCATGTTGCCATTGTCCCGACTCTTAGATGTCATGGGAATGGAGGCTCTGGGTCTTACCAGCGCACCCCCGATAGAGGAGTCTCTGGCGGCTCACCTGGCCCCCACAGCCACGGGGATGAAACCAGCTCTACCCAGCAGGGCCTGCCGCGCTTCGGAGAAACAACTCGAGAAGTGCTACAAGGCCCAAGGCCACGTGGCTCGCGCAATGAATACGTCGAGCATGGTACAGGCCTACCTGGCAGAAAAACTACAGGATATCCAGGTAACAAAAGACGAACAAGCCGCAACCGAGGCTATAGAGGAGGCCCGGCGTGCCTCCGACCTCGTGCTCAGCATGATGGGGACAGTAGCTATTTCCCAAGGTAAAGCAATGGCAGAAATAGTTGTCGCCCAGCCCCATCTTTGGCTAACACTGTCGGACCTCCCGGAGAACCAAAGGTCCACTTTCCTACAGCACCCATTCGAGTTGACAGGACTCTTTGGGGGAGCCCTGGAACGTGTCCAGGCAAGGCTGGAACAGAGACGCAAACAAGCGGATGCCCTCCGCGAGGGTTTGCCAAGGAAAAAATTTGTCCCACCAGTGGAAAACACACGTGGTCTCCCACGAAAGAGACCCGCTGGGGACTGTGAGGCTTCTCAGTACCGTCCGAGTGCTGCTTTGACCTCTTCCTACTGTTACGGCTGCAGTGGTTTTTTTTCCTATTTTTTCTGTTATGGTTCTGGAGACAGGCCTTCTGCAGGTGTTTTGTGTTGCCCTGATTGGTGCACTCCTATTATTTAAGCTGCCATGCATGCAGCAGGAGGAGAGGCTTTTCCCCCTTCCTCCTCCTCAGAACACCATTTTGGTTTGGTTTGTACCTTATGGTTGGTGTTGGTGAGTTTTGTCTACAATAATCATTTTGGGTTTCTCACATTAGGCATTCATTTATTCATTTATCTAGCAGGTGTTCATTTTTCTTGGTTTCTTTGCTCTAAAATAATTTAATAAATACCTTTTTTAGTTAATCAGAAATCCTTGTGTAGCCTCCTTTAATGTTACCCCACCAAATGAGCCTGTGGACGTAACATTGTGGGGGCTCGTCTTACGCTGAACCTTGTGGAGTTTTTTTTTCTTGCTTGGTTGACTTGATTGGTTTTTTGTCGGTTTTGGTCTTACTTTTGTTGTGGTGTTTTCCTTGTGTGTTTGCTTGGAGGTCCGTGAGGATTTTTGTGTTTTGTGTGCTTTCTTTTTGAGGGTGGAGGACAGTCTTGCTGGTTAAAATAAGTGAGTGCTGACTGGTGTTGTTTTGGCTTCTCCATTTTTAGTCGACCATGTTTGTTGTTTTTGTTTTGTTATTTTTGGGCTGGATTCTGGGCTGAGGGCACCGCCCTGGTTGCCTGAGAGGTTTTGGCCTGGAGGGATTTGCTACCATTGGCATTTTGGTGTTTCAACTGCCTTAGCTACCTTGGCTCTTGGATGAAGGCCTGAAGACTAGGCTAAGGTTAGAGAGTTGTTTTTCCACTTAGTTAGCTGTAGGAAAATGGAGATTTGCCATTTGTTTGCACCAGACAGACATTTCTTTATAGTGGTTGGATAAAGAATTTGGTAAAATTTGGTATTTGGTATTCAGGTTGGACTTTGGTATTTGGTATCTGACTAGCTGTTGGAATTTCGTATTTGGTATCTGACTAGCTGTTGGAATTTGGTATTTGGTATCTGACTAGCTGTTGGAATTTGGTATTTGGTATTCTGGTTAAATTTTGGTATTCTGGTTGGACTTTGGTATTTGGTATCTGACTAGCTGTTGGAATTTGGTATTTGGTATTTAGTATCTGATTAGCTGTTGGAATTTGGTTTGTTAAAATGAATATGTTTTAACTCATAAAGCTGTGAGGGATTATAACATGAAAGAGGGTCATAGCCCTAAGGAATCCCAGCATGAATGGTTCCCTAGTAAAACTAGATGGAATCCTACTTTGGGTACTAAGGCAGACTCGGTTTGTAACTATTGTCATGAGACGGGACACTGGAAAAATGAATGTCCTTGGAATTTAAGGTCTAGACTAAATAAGAATAAACAAGATAATCAGAAACCCGTGGCTTTAGCCAATGTTGTGCAGTCACAGTCAGTGGAGTCTAAAACTCCAGCTGAAGTTGGAGGTGTTAAACCAACGGTTTTAGCTTCACCTGTTGACTTTATGTCTGTTCCAGAACTAGACAACACGGACCCCCAGATCCTTGAGAAGGATGTCAGTCAAAACTATGCCCCTTTCATCACCCAGGGGTTTGTTTCTTTGTGTGGCAGTATAAAAAAAGTGGCTGTGAAGATTCTGCGTGACACTGGAGCATCTGAGTCTTTCATATTGGAATCTGTTTTGCCATTTTCTCCAGTTTCTGATACCGGTTGTAGTGTCTTGATTAGAGGTATTGGGTTGAAAACTTTCTCTGTGCCTCTCCATAAGATCTACTTGCAGTCTGAACTGGTTCAAGGAGAAGTAAATGTAGGCATTCGTCCTTCTTTGCCTGTGGAAGGTGTGTCTTTCATCCTAGGAAACAACCTGGCAGGTGGACGTGTGTGGCGAGATGTCGCACCTCCTCCGGTGGACCGAGCTTCTCCATCTGTTGACAAATGTGCTAGAGACTTTCCTGAGGCACTTCCAGCTTGTGCAGTAACTCGTGCCATCATTCAATCTTTGGCTGAAAATAAGGTTGAGTCTGGTAAACCTTTGGCTGAAAAGAAGGTTGAGTCTAGTAAGCCTGGTTCTATTTGTAAGAAGACTGCATGTTTGCCAACTCTTCCTGTTCCCTTGTCACTCAGTGAGTTGATTGCAGCCTAGCAGGAGGACACTACCTTAGGTGCTCTGTTTGGACACGTCCAGGCAGCTGAACAGGACACAAAGGTGTCAAATGGGTATTTTCTACAAGAAGGACTGTTGGTACGTAACTGGTTGCCTTATAGTGACCGATATGTTGTTGGTCCAGTTGATCCAATTAAGTTCAGAAACCTCGTTTTGAAAACTGCTCATGGAGAACTGTCTGGCCATCTAGGAGTCAATAAAACTTATAATCAAGTGTTGCATTATTTTTGTTGGCCCCGTCTGGAAAAAGATGTCTCTCATTTTGTGAAGATCCGTCACACCTGTCAATTAACTGGAAAACCAAATCAGAACTTGAAACCAGCTCCACCTTTTCCCATACCTGCTGCTGATAAAATTGTACAGGAAAGCACAGGGTTCAGTCCAAATGAGCTAGTGTTTGGACCTCAGGTGCGCAGTCCCCTTGCTAGTTCTAACTTCTTGAATTCTGATCCACCATCAAACATGTTCGACTACATTAATGGCTTTCATCGCAGACTTATCTTGGCTGGCCTATTGGCTTCTGAGTATCTTAAAAAAGCTCAGAAAAAGTTGAAACGATAGTTTGACCAGAAAGCTGAAAATAGAGTGTTTCACCCAGGAGAGAAGGTGCTTGCCTTGCTTCCTACTCAGGGTTCGAAAGAAGCCCTGGCTCTAATTTGGGCATTGCAGCACTTTGATATGTATGTGAGCGGGGGTTCGTTTCCTGTTGTGATGGATTCAGATCATAACCCTTTGACCTTTTTGCACTCCTTACAGAGTCCAGAGAAAGCGTTTGGTGCGATGGGCCTTATTCCTGCAACCTGGAAATTCGGCACATTAAAGACACTGAGAATGTGCCGGCGGATGCATTGGCTCGTGCCATTGATGGACAAGATTAACAGAAGAGTGGTTGCAGAGCTCCTGGTTGGACCCTCTGTTTAAAGGGGGGAGGTGTTACGGCTGCAGTGGTTTTTTCCCTCTTTTTTCTGTTATGGTTCTGGAGACAGGCCTTCTGCAGGTGTTTTGTGTTGCCCTGATTGGTGCACTCCTATTATTTAAGCTGCCATGCATGCAGCAGGAGGAGAGGCTTTTCCCCCTTCCTCCTCCTCAGAACACCATTTTGGTTTGGTTTGTACCTTATGGTTGGTGTTGGTGAGTTTTGTCTACAATAATCATTTTGGGTTTCTCACATTAGGCATTCATTTATTCATTTATCTAGCAGGTGCTCATTTTTCTTGGTTTCTTTGCTCTAAAATAATTTAATAAATACCTTTTTTAGTTAATCAGAAATCCTTGTGTGGCCTCCTTTAATGTTACCCCACCAAATGAGCCTGGTTGACGTAACACTACGGAAACCAGTTCCGGACCTGATGAACCAGGACGAACTGACAATTTTACAGGTTCGCCCTCCCACGAGGTACGGGAACCTAGCTTTCTGATCCCAGTCTCTGCTCGTAAAAAACTACGAGGTGCTGGTGACATGTGTGCGTACACCAAATACGACTCGCCTACTGTATATGTAAGCAAAACAGACAATGTTTCAGACATGTACAAAAATAAAAGTACCAAAGCATAGACTGCCCTGGTTCTTGACTTGAGTCCCATTTTTATAAGACCCAGACTGCATGGTCAAACTATGAACCACAGCAAGATACACGAGATCCGTCAGAGACGGACTGATCTCGCGATATCTTCTGTTGGACCGAGAAGCCTGCTCAAAAAAGCACGAGAGGGGTCAAAGGTCACCCCTTCAGCGCTGAAACACGAGGAGTAACAATTCAACATGCCATCCAGGCTCAGCGCGCATGCGCAGGCTTGGGAGGCATGCCTACCAAATGATTGGGTCAAGTACTTCCTGGTGCCCAAAAAGGATCGTTCCTTGAGACCGAATCTGGATCTCAGGACTCGCAATAAAAGAATTAAAAATTTAAAGTTCAAGATGCTTACACTGTGGCAAGTTCTCCAGTCTGTGAGACCAGGAGACTACGCATGTACAATGGATTTGAAAGACGCCTACTTCCATATAGGCGTGTGGAGGAGACACAGAAATTTTCTCCGTTTTGCGTTTGAAGGTAATGCTTATGAATTCAAAGCCTTACCCTTCAGTTTAAAGACTGCTCCGCGTACATTTACTAAATGTCTGGATGCAGCCCTGACCCCTCTTAGGAATCAAGGACTCAGGGTCATGAATTACTTGGATGACCTGCTGATTCTGGCTGGAAGCAGAATGCAAGCCCAGTCACACTCCCTTAAGGTGATCTCTCACCTGGAGTCTCTCGGGTTTGTCATAAACCTACAGAAAAGCGATCTGACTCCATCACGGGTTACCATATTTCTGGGTGTACAGATCAACACTGTCCAATACAGAGCATAGCTCTCGAAGGTAAGAGTTTCCTCCATTCGCCATTGCCTGAGAAAATTCAAGCTGGACCAACGGGCCCCTGTGAAAACCTGCCAACACCTGTTAGGCCTCTTGGCGGCAGCCATTCCTTGTGTGCCACGTGCATTATTGAAAATGCGGGCCATACAGGTTTGGTTTAACCAACAAATACCAGCTCTGCCTAACCAAGCAGGACAGGTTAAGATAGACCCAGAGTGTCTAAAGGCCCTGGAACCTTGGAGAGATCTGTCCGTTTTCACGGAAGGGGTCTCACTGGGAAGGGTGTCGTCCCGTGTAGTTGTCACAACAGATGCCTCAAAAACAGGATGGGGAGCGATCTGCAGAAACCAGAACGCCCGCAACCTTTGGAACAAACAGGAAGCCAAATTACATATTAACTTCCTGGAATTGCTAGCCATATTCCTATCATTGAAATACTTCTTCAGTAAAGGTCTGGTTGCTGGGCATCATATCCTAGTAAAATCAGATAACAAGACCACAGTGTCCTTCATCAACAGAGAGAGAGGCACGAGGTCCTGGGCCCTCCTCAATCTGACACGGAGGATGCTCACGTGGTGTGCTCCAAGAATCCTGTCACTTAGGGCGACTCATGTCCCCGGTGATTTGAATTATAGAGCAGATGCCCTTTCAAGAGGGCCTCTCTTGGCGTCAGAATGGAACCTGAACCCACGAATTGTGGAACAGTTATGGTCACATTTCGGTAGAGCCTCTGTGGACCTGTTCGCTTGCAGAGCTAGCTCACACTGTGACCTCTACTTCTCCTTGAAGGAGTCAGATGCTCCATTGGGGATAGACACTCTGACACATGATTGGCCAGCAGGGGTGCTCTACTATGCCTTTCCACCTGTCCCTCTGATCGGGGCGACGTTGGAACGGGTACGTCAGGGAGCTCTTTCCTTGATTCTCATAGCCCCCAGGTGGCCACACAAACCGTGGTTCCCGGAGTTGATCTCAATGTTGTCGGGGACACCATGGCAATTGCCTCCTCATAGGGGCCTACTGACTCAGGCACGTGGACAGCTTCTACACCCACGTCCGGGGTTGTGGCAACTCTCAGCCTGGCCTTTGAAAGGTACTGGCTGAAAGCCTAAGGCTTTGGTTGCTTTGTCCCGACACAAGCAGTTATAACATTCACAAGGGTATCCCTTGATGTTTATGTTTTTTGCCTAGGAGATGTATAATGGAAAGGTTTCCCCTTTCCTTCACTGATCTCCAACATCAGGATGGGCTCCACTTGTCAGTCGGGCCGTAAAAAAAAAAAAAAAGGAAGAAGAAAACATTGCTCCTCCTGTCCCTTGGAATTCTCAAAGGGGAACAGGAGTTGATGAATATTCACACTACTGGAGCACACTAAGGCTGTCTCTAGTTGGTGTTGTATACAAGGCCATGTGAGACATCATGTGGATGTCTCTCACATTTGGCTTTTTTCCTCTTGGCATCTGTTCTCTGCATTCTTTGTAGTAAGCAGCTGGGAGATGCCCATCTTTTAGGACGGAGGTTCTCACATGCATTTTGCTGAGCATTTCAAGGGCGTGAATGAATTACGTTCCCATAGCAAGTATGTTGCACTGAGAGACCGAACTGAAAGGGAACTGAAAGTTATGCACCATAACTCATGTTCCCTGAAGGAAGGGAATGAGGTGCAACATATCTGGCCCTTTCAATGCTGAAAGCTCGGTGAAGTGCAATTTCTGAGAAAGATGGACGGGCGTCGGTCGCTTAAATGCTCAGAGGGCGGTGCCTCTGGCGCGACGCTAACACCCCTGCCGTAAAGGCGTGAATGTATTCCTTCAGGTAATCACGTGGGGGCGCAATTCCCTTAGCAAGTATGTTGCACCTCGTTCCCTTCCTTCAGGGAACATGAGTTATGGTACATAACTTTCAGTTTTCCTATGCCTACGACGAAACATCGATGACGCTGAGAGTTTATCCACCCATGAGGCTATGGATGACTCCCTGACGTTAACCATCTCAGGGCCCGAGGGGCCCTGGCGGGATGGACAAGGACAAGTGGCCTCGGTATCGCAGGCCCACCAGCCAGAAAAGCTACAGGAGCTACAAGGGGCCACCAGCAAAAGAAGAGGAAAGGAGATGCCCCTGCACCATTACAGGCGCTCTCACTCACAGAAGGAGAGAAAATGCCGAATTTTTACCACCAGTTTCTGTGTTTTTAAGGAACACAGACTAGCTGGTTCGGAACATTTAAACACACAAGAACACTCAGACCCTTGTGTAATAAAGAGAAATTGCTATCCACACACGACAATAAAATCTCAGACTACTGAATGTGTCCTGGTCCCAAAATGGGAACAGGGCCTCAGGTTTGCCCACTCACGCAGTACGGGAACCTGACCTTTTGAGCCCAGACTTCACTTGTAAAATGCTACAAGGAGCTGGTGGTATGTGTGTACGCACTAAACAATAACTCGTCTACTGTATGTGTAATGAAAAGCAAACACTGTTTCATGCATATACAAGAATGAAAGTACCAGAGCACATACTGGCCTGGTTCTTGACTCACCACTTTGGTGAAACACAACCTACTAGGTCAGACTAGGAACCGCAGTTGGACACACGAGTTTTGCCTGAGACAGTCAGATTTTGCGATGTCTTCTGCTGGATAGAACAGCCTGCTCCAGAGTACGCAAGAGGGGTCGAAGGCCACCCCTTCTGCACTCAAATGAAGCAAGCAGCCGCTAGACATCCCTCCCAGGCTCATGGCGCACGCGCAGACCTGGAAGGTGTGTCTGACAAATGAACGGGTCTTCACAACGGATTTGTTGCGGGCTCAAGTTCTTCCTGGTGCCCAAAAGAGATGAATCCCTGAGACCGGCCCTGGATCTCAGGACTCTGGGCAAGAAAACAAGAATTTTTCAAGTTCAAAATGTTGACACTATGGCAGGTCCCCCAATCTGTGAGACCTGGAGACTACGCATGTACGGTGGATTTGAAAGACGCCTGCTTCCATGTGGGCGACTGGAGGAGGCACGGGAAATTCTTCCGGTTTACCTTAGAAGGAAAAGCTTATAAATACAAAGTCTTACCCTTCGGTTTGAAGACTGCTCCTCGTACATTTACTAAATGTCTGGATGCAGCCCTGACCCCTCTTAGGAATCAAGGAGTCAGGATTATGAACTACCTGGATGACCTCCTGGTTTTTGGCCGGAAGCAGGCCCAGTCACACTCCTGCAGGGTGATCTCTCACCTGGAGTCTCTCGGATTTTTCATAAACCCACAAAGGAGTGACCTGACCCCATCACGGATTACCGTATTTCTGGGAGTGCAGGTCTACACCATCCGGTACAAGGCATGGCTCTCAGAGGAACGTGCTTCCTCTATTCGCCGTTGCCTGGCAAAAGTTTAAACTGAATCAACGGATTCCCCTGTAAGCGTGCCAATGCCTTTTTAGGCCTCTTGGCGGAAGCCATACCCTGTGTGGCAGACACATTGCTGAAGATGAGGGTCCTGCATACATGGCTAAACCAACAAAAACAACCTACCCCGTCTGGGTGAGCAAATTTTTTTAGAATCATTTCAAATATCTGAGGGCCCTGGAACATTGGGGGGACCTGTCTGTGTTCACGGAAGGGGTCCCGTAAGGTAAGGTGTCATCCCGTGTGATCATCACAACGGATACCTCGGAAACAGGATGAGGAGGCAGTCTGCAGAAATCAGAATGCCCAAGGCCTCTGGAACGAGCAGGAAGCAAGATTGTACATCAACTTCCTGGAGTTGTTGGCCGTATTCCTGTCCGCAAAATTCTTCTTTGGTAAAGGTCTGATTGCGGGATAGCACGTCCTGGCGTAATCAGATAACAAAACCACGGTGTCCTTCAGTGACTGGGAAGGGGGGAGAGATCCCACGCCCTCCTCAGCCTGACACAGAGGATGCTCACTTGGTACGCTCCAGGATTATTGTCGCTCAGGGCGACTCAGGTTCCGACTGAACTAAGTTACGGAGCGAATGCCCTTTCAAGAGGGTTTCTTTTGGAATCGGAATAAGACTGAACCCACGAGTCGTGGATCAGGTCTGGTCACGGTTTGGAAGAACCTTGTTGGGCTTGTCCCCATGCGGAGCCAGCCAGCTCACAATGTGACCTCTACTTCTCAATGTTTAGGGATACCATGGTAGTTGCCTTCTTACAGAGATCTTCTGACTCAGGCACGTGGGCAGCTTCTACACCCACGTCCGGAGATGTGGCAACCTTCAGCCTGGCCACTGAAGGAAATGGCTGAGGGACCTAAGGCCTGATTGTCTTTGTTCCAACAATAACAGCATACACAAGGGACACCCTTGGTGTTTATGTTTACTTGGGAGATGCTTCAGTGGAAGGGTTCCCCTCTCCTCTGACAGTTCTCCATCATCAGAATGGGCCTCTTTGACAGTCCTAGTAGTTTGTTCATGAAGCAGATGAGGGACTTGTGTGTGCCCCTTGTACATAAATTTTCCCCCTGGGGACCTGGAAGGTTACCTTGTGCTTGAACTGGGTTTTCTACCTCCACATTGCCATCTGATTGCCAGTGGCGTAACGGGTCCCTTGCTCTTTTCCTCCTGCTTCTCAAGATTTCCATGGAAAAAGGGGGATAGTGAGTAATCACACTAGCAGAGGACACTTATGCAGTCTCTAGCTGGTGTTTTCATCTATGTGTCCAGTGGTAAAATCAGGACGATGTTTCTACATACGGAGCCAAGATGGTCTAGTGGCAGGGCTTTTGACTATGGATCCGAAGGTCGCGGGTTCGCGCCCCGGCCACTACCCAGCTTGGGGTGTCTATGAGTGCACACCTATTTCTCCAGCTCCCCGGGCGCTTTCGGGCTGCTCACTGCACCACCTGGTAGGTGGTTGGGTTAAATGCAGAGACGAATTTCGTCTGTGTATGGGAACATACGCAGATGACAGGAATAGACATTATTATTATTATTATTAT
>JBBPBX010012482.1:18677-54007 GCA_038048925.1 Garcialebias charrua
TTCAAAGCACTACATGGTGAAGCTCCTAAATATTTATTGGACCTTTTGAAGCCTCTTTGTCCATCTAGAACTCTGAGGTCTCCCAATAAGCTACTGCTGACAGTTCCGAGAACTCATTTTCGAACTCGTGGCGATAGAGCATTTCAAGTAGTGGCTCCGAGGCTCTGGAACGCTCTCCCTATAACAATACGCTGCTCCGAGTCAACAGATGCATTTAAAAACAGTCTTAAGACTCATCTCTTCAGACAGGCGTTTGGTTAACTTTGTACATTGTTTTTAGAGCTTGTTATGTTTTGCCTTTTTGTATAGTATTTCTGTGATTTTATTTTTCTGTGATTTTATGATTTTCTTTTGTGAAGCACTTTGTGACTCTCATGAAATGTGCTATAAAACTTACTTACTTACTTACAACAAGTTAAAGCTGGAATTTGGATGAGTCGACAGATTTGACACCAGGTGGGACCAGCTTCATCTAACAAGCTCCAAACCAGTTGCTGAGTGGACCAGAACCAAGTCGATGAGGATGATGTCGGACTTTAGTCCGTGAGAATCAGCTGATTAACAGCAGGTAAACAATGTTCTTAATAATGTTTGCTTGTGTTTACTTTGATCGCACAACAACGAACAGAGTTTAAATTTTTTTCTGCGAGGTCGAGAAGCTGTCGTTCCAACAGGCGGACTGGTTCTGATGGGACCAGAATCCAGTATGAAAACCGAGCAGAGTCCAGTTCATTAATGCAGTTAACAGTTCAGTTAACGTGTTTTAATAGTGTTCAGTTTAATTCTCAGTGTTTGTGGTGTTGAATATGTGTGTGGTGTTGAATGGTGTTGAACTCCTTTAATATATTTTATAAGTAAAAAAAAACAAGTACAGAGCACTGACCAGAGGAGATTGTGATGTGCAGCGGCGCAGGACTACATTTGGCCAAATGGTGGTGTCCATCAGAGGCACGCAGTCATGGAACACACTGCCAGTTTCCATCAGGAACTGTGGTACCTACTCTGGCTTTAAAAACTCTTTGAAACTTTGGCTGAAAACAAACCAGAAGTGCACTCATGTGTAGATTACTTTGTCTATTTTCTTATGGCATCATATTTTTATTGTAATTTTATGTTGTGTTATGTGCTATAGGGTGGTGCTATAGGTGATGTTTGTATTTTTCTCTTCTCTTTTGTTTCATGGGATGTTTCTTATTTCTTACCTGCCTTAGGACAACGGATAAAAACTAGCTATTGTGCTAACTCCGGCATATTTACATTACTGCTTACTGCTATCATGTTGATTAATATGCATTGTCCTAATTTAAATAAATAAATAAATGAAATGAATAAATAAATAAAAAATAAACCTGGTGTCTTCATTTTCACATCACGTTACACATTGTTTAAATGATGTAACGAGTCCAGATAGATTAATTTAGCTCAGATAACTTTACATATCTCCCACGCTAACATAAATACTGTTTATTTTTGTTAAACTGTTATAATTTAGCACATATTGTGCAGTGTGACACGTGAAATATCCGCCTGCCTGTTCACCTGGCTGTCCGCACGTGCGTGCTGTGCGCATGTATGTCAAACAAAAGCTCAGAGGGAGATGTTTATCAACGGGGGGTCAGCGAAAAACCTCCACTGTGAGAGCTGGGTTCAGAAACCTTTGGATTCAAAGAAGTAGGCCACTGGTGTCGTGTAAATTATCAGCAGAACCGCAGAGAAAGGTGCAAATACGCGCCGTGTAAACGGCCCCCTAGAGCCTTCTTCACCATGACAGTCTGCAGCAACACTCTCGTTACTGTGAACTGGTCAGTTGATCTGTCTTCTGCTCCATCTGGATAATCACACACTTGAACCCCTCTGCTTGAGGAAAAAAAACTGAACATTTCAGATGAAATAGAGCTTGTTTTGATTAAAAAAACACACACAGTCTTCATCTAAGTTTATTTGATAGACTTTGTTGACATTGAGGAACTGATCACACATCACCAGCTATATTATTTAATAGATTGTTCAAAGCAGTTCTGATTCTGGTTGATGTGGGTCAATTCAACACCGTGAACCGTCTTACATCCTGGTGTGCAGCGATGAAGGAAGAATCATCATCAAACAGAACCATCGTCAAAGTTCAGTTTGTCCTCAGTCTGAGTCCAGTAAGCTGACTGGTTTGAGCCGGTTTCTGGGCCAACATCAGAACCAAACCATACGAGACCTTTAGGGCCACTGCAGGGTCGGAAGAGGGTCAAAAGAACACCTGATGGGTTTTGTCTTCTTTAGGGTCAAGGATTTGATGTCAGGTTTAGCATCAACAGAGGACCTCTGTGGGTTCTCTAAGTCAGAACAACAAACATTTACTTGAAAAACAAAAAGGAATGTTTTTTTTATCCAATCCAGCTTCATAGCTGGGAAAAGCTGCAGTTGTTGATCAAGATTAAAAACAGAAGTACAAAGTATTTACCTGGCCTTAGAAGGCTGCCTGTCTGTTAACAAAATAGCTTGTGAATTACTGGACCAGTGTAATTGAAACTCTCTGACAGGATGTAGATCAACAGCTCCATAACTTTAGGAGTCAACCCTGTTCAAGATGGCTGCCACAGCCAACAGATTTGAAATAGAAATGGGAGTAAGTCTGTCAGTTTGATGTAAATTTAGAAAGGTAGTAGCTAAGAGTCCCTCTGAGAGGGACTGAGATCTGCATCCAACACAAATGCTGGATCGGAGTCTTGCAACGAACGATTCAATGAGACTAAGCTGCTTAAACAAAGGTTCAATGAATGAATGAATAAATGAATGAATTCATTCATGCATTCATTTTACAGATTGTGTTGACAGAAACACGATGTGGAGGTGAAACCAGGGATATCCAGCAGACCAGCTTAAAGTCTTTACAATCCAAACAGCTGTTCTGACCCTTCAAATAAATAAAACGGGTCCAGAAATACTAAACAAACCACAGCTGTGATCAGCAACTAGTGATCCATGGGCCATTTCCTGTGTGCTGGACGTTTTAAGGCCAGTGAAGTGGGAGATCTGGAATAAAGATCATTTGTCAAGAGTTTACTACAGTGTATGCTTTTAGATAACACATATAGCATTGTTGACTTGGAGCCTGGGGAGGTGTTCCGGGCATGCCCCACCAGGAGGAGACCCAGAGGAAGACCCAGGACACGCTGGAGGGACTATGTTTCTCGGCTGGCCTGGGAACGCCTTGGGATTCCCCCAGAGGAGCTGCTCCATGTGGCTGGGGAGAGGGAAGTCTGGGCCTCCCTACTTAGGCTGCTACCCCCGCGACCCGACCCCGGATAAGCGGACGAAAATGGATGGATGGATGGATGGACTTGGAGCATTTATTTTTTAATTATTATTATTTTAGGGCCAAAAAATAACCATATCTGTACAAGAAAAGAAAAACTACTCTTATTGTTCCAAACCACATGTGTCTTTTCTCCGTTTGTGGGAAATGAACATGACAATGCTTTTATCAAAGATAAGCTTTTACATCTAATTCTTGTTTTCAAATGGTCTTGCCTTGTTTTTGCAGAACTTTAATTTAATATCTGTGATTTGTTTCTAAAACTGCAGTATCAGTAACATTCTCCTTTACATCAGCTGGATTATCGAAGTGGCTAATGGCCTAACAAGTTGCTAGCATGACACGGTTCGCTCCAGCTGTTCTTTCAGTGACACGTTTCGTTAACATAATTGAAAACGATTGGTCCTTTTGGTCAAAACAATGAAGAGCCGCTGCAGCAAGACCAAAAGGCTGCATGTGGCCCCAGAGCCACAGGTTGCAGACCCCTGGTATAAAAACTGAAAGTTATGCACCATAACTCATGTTCCCTGAAGGAAGGGAACGAGGTGCAACATAAATGCTATGGGAAATTGCGCTCCGCGCAGTTACCTGAAGGAATACAATCACGCCTTTACGGCAGGGGCGTCAGCGTCGTGCCAGAGGCCCCGCCCTCTGGGTACTTAAGCTGCTGACGCCCATCTATCAATCTCCAAAATGCACTTCACCGAGCTTTCAGCATTGAAAGGGCCAGGTATGTTGCACCTCGTTCCCTTCTTTCAGGGAACATGAGTTATGGTGCATAACTTTCAGTTCCCTTTATCAGTCATGTCACTCGGTGCAACATAAATGCTATGGGAACGTAATCCATTCACGCCCTTGAAATGCTCAGTAAAATGCATCCTAGTGTGAACGTCCGCCTTTATTCAAAAGGCATCCCAAGGCCGCTTTCTACTGTGTGTTAGAAAGGACGGCCTGAGTGACATCACACACAGTAACATCCAAACTGTCATGCTTTGCAAACGTGTTCATTGAGCTCCAGTTCGCAGCAGCACCGATGTCTGCAACTGGTACACCCTTGAACAGTGACCACGAGGTAGCCAAGCCCTGAGTGGAGTGGGCACGCACTCCAGAGGGCACCTGTGACCTTTGCTACTGTATGCCCTTTTTATGACCTCAGTCACCCAATGTGAGAGGCATTGTTTTGATAGGACCTTTCTTGTAGCTGGTGCAGCAAAGCACATAAACAGTTGATTTGTTTTTCTCCATTCGGCTGTTCTCTGCATGTAAGTGCTTAAAGCTCTCACGAGGCAGATAGCCTTCAGCCTTTCCTGTTCCTGAGTGAGGATAGGAGCAGGTGGAAAAGAAGAGAGATCAAAGTCCAGACTTCTGGGGTTTAAAGTCAAAACCTTGGGGATATATGCGGGATTAGGCCTTAGGGTGACCTTTGACCCGTCAGGGGCGAACCTGATACACATTGGCTGTACGGACAAAGCGTGGAGGTCACCCACACGTTTTGCCGAGCAAAGAGCCAGGAGAAGAACGGTCTTATAAGATAATAAATCTATCTTAATGTCGCTCAGTGGTTCGAATGGGGGGTCACAGAGAGCCCCCAAGACCCCCTAAGATCCCATCCAGGGGTCAAGATCCTGCTGGGGGGTCTCTTCCTTAGCACGCCCTTCATAAATCTTATTATGAGCGGGTGCGCGCCAGGCGTCCTGCTCCCCCAATCCTCGTGACAAGCTGAAATTGCTGATAGGAACACCTTAATCATTGAAAAAGAGCGACAAGTCCTGAAGAAAGGTGAGGAGCTGGGCCAAGTTGCATGAATAAGAAATAATATTTCTTTCTGTGCACCAAGCTTCAAAAATATGCAATTTCCGGGCGTAGAGAGACTGTTGACACAGCTCGAGCGTTTTTAATGGTTTTTACCACGTTCTCTGGCAGGCCTGAGGCCATCAGCTTGTTCCTCTCCGCTACCAAGCTGAAATTTGCCACAGTTCTCAGCCTAATTGGCGAAACTGTTCCTTCCGGTGACGTGGAGGATCCCTGGAGAAGAGCCGGTGGTGGAACCAGCTCTCCCTCAAAGGCCCTAATTTCTGTGGCCCCTTGAAGGTCAACCACGTTAGGGAGAGGGCCTTTCTGCAGATGTATCTCCATACTACTCTGATCGGGAGTGTTTGGAGGCAGAAGTAATCTGCTGACATCATTAGACAAAAGCTGAACAGAATGTCTGTTTTTCCTCTTTTTGTTGGGAGTCATGGATCGGAGGGGTTGCAAGTTTTGTAAACGAGCAGACCTCCTGACTCAAGCCCGTTTCCTCGTTGGGTCAGTACAGTGAGTGCAGTCACACGCTGCAGGATCACTGTTTGAGCATGGCATGTCGCCCATTGAGAATAAGGGGACCACTTCAGCATGAGAATGTGGAGATGGTCTTTTGTGTTGAGCAGACTTTATGTTTACACACGCTACAGTTTCATCACGACTGCCTTTGTGAACGTGTGATACTGGTGTTGGCCTGTGGGCTTCAACCGTGCACCCCCCCCCATCCCTTACTGGCGTCCGATGAATAGGTGGCCAGGAAGGTGGGTCGTCGGATTCTGTCGGCGCGCAACCCGGAGCGCGGAAGTGTCACGGGTTTGTTTGATTTGTGTATTGCCGGCCCCATTGTTTTGAACGGAGCAGGGGCTGGAGCATGTGACCCTCCTCACCTGTCTATGTGAGGAGTGACGGGCCTGCTCACAGGCGTCTCTGGACCTGTCTGTTGCAGACAGAACAGAGGCACCCTGCTGGGGTTTATCAATTAGGCTAACACCCCGTGAGCCGTGAGGGAGGGGGGGAAGATGGACCCCGCCCTTTATGTCAGCTGGAAGAACGGAGGGGACCGTTCTGCTGATGTTACTGTGTTTGTTGATGGTTTTTTTTTGTGAGTCAAGAAAACAGAGAGTGGCGGTTTTTTAGCTTTATTCGTGCTTATGTGTAATGACATATTTGACTTTATGTCACTCACAGCAGAAAAAACATGATTTGTGTCTAAAACAAAGTCACCAGCTTTTTGTACCGCGCTACAAACAAAGTATGGACATGAAAAGATCATTTCCGATACCGCGTGGACGGGTGATCGTGTAAAGTTAAGAAGCGGTCCTGGTTCATCAGGCACGCTTCTGTTTGGTGTCCCGATTCGCCGAGGAGGTTCTGTACTCCAATCTGGAGTTGCCCCTGGTGAGAGGCGCCAAGCAGGAGTGGGCATACTTGTTGCCCCCCATCTTGGTGCCTGTATGTTGGGGTTCACCCCGGTGAACGAGAGGGTAGCCTCCCTTCGCCTACGTGTGGGGGGACGGGCTCTGACTGTTGTTTGTGCCTATGCGCCAAACGGCAGCGCAGATTACCCACCCTTTTTGGAGTCCTTGGAGGGGGTATTGGAGGGTGCGCCTCCTGGGGACTCCCTTGTTCTGCTGGGGGACTTCAACGCTCACGTGGGCAATGACAGTGAGACCTGGAGGGGTGTGGTTGGGAGGAACGGCCCCCCTGATCTGAACCCGAGTGGTGTTCTGTTGTTGGACTTCTGTGCTCGTCATGGATTGTCCATAACGAACACCATGTTCAGGCATAAGGGTGTCCATATGTGCTCTTGGCACCAGGACACCCTAGGTCGTAGTTCGATGATCGACTTTGTTGTCATCTCATCTGATCTGCGGCCGCATGTCCTGGACACTCGGGTGAAGAGAGGGGCGGAGCTGTCAACTGACCACTACCTGGTGTTGAGGGTTAGAGAGGGTGCCGGTCAGACCTGGCAGACCCAAACGTATTGTGAGGGTCTGCTGGAAACGTCTGGCAGAGTCTCCTGTAAGACGGAGCTTTAACTCACACCTCCGGGAGAGCTTTGAACACGTTCCGAGGGAGGCGGGGGACATTGAGCCCGAGTGGGCCATGTTTCCGCGCCTCTATTGTCGAGGCAGCTTATCGGAGTTGTGGCCGCAAGGTTGTTGGTGCCTGTCGTGGTGGCAACCCTCGAACCCGGTGGTGGACACCAGCGGTGAGGGATGCTGTCAAGCTGAAGAAGGAGTCCTATTGGGCCTTTTTGGCCTGTGGGACCCCGGAAGCAGCAGATAGGTACCGGCAGTCCAAGCGGCATGCGGCTCGGGTGGTTGCTGAGGCAAAAACTCGGGCGTGGGAGGAGTTCGGAGAGGCCATGGAGAATGACTTCCGTACGGCTTCGAGGCGATTCTGGTCCACCATCCGGCGTCTCAGGGGGGGAAAGCGGTATGCGACCAACACCATTTATGGTGGGGATGGCGTGCTGTTGACCTCAACTCGGGATGTTGTGAGTCGGTGGGCGGAATACTTCGAAGACCTCCTCAATCCTACTGGCACGTCTTCCACTGAGGAAGCGGAGCCTGGGGACTTTGGGTCGGGCTCTCCAATCTCTGGTGCTGAGGTCGCCGAGGTGGNCTCCCGTAAGACGAGCTTTAACTCCCACCTCCGGGAGAGCTTTGAACACGTTCCGAGGGAGGCGGGGGACATTGAGCCCGAGTGGGCCATGTTCCGCGCCTCTATTGTCGAGGCAGCTTATCGGAGTTGTGGCCGCAAGGTTGTTGGTGCCTGTCGTGGTGGCAATCCTCGAACCCGGTGGTGGACGCCAGCGGTGAGGGATGCTGTCAAGCTGAAGAAGGAGTCCTATTGGGCCTTTTTGGCCTGTGGGACCCCGGAAGCAGCAGATAGGTACCGGCAGTCCAAGCGGCATGCGGCTCGGGTGGTTGCTGAGGCAAAAACTCGGGCGTGGGAGGAGTTCGGAGAGGCCATGGAGAATGACTTCCGTACGGCTTCGAGGCGATTCTGGTCCACCATCCGGCATCTCAGGGGGGGAAAGCGGTACGCGACCAACACCATTTATGGTGGGGATGGCGTGCTGTTGACCTCAACTCGGGATGTTGTGAGTCGGTGGGCGGAATACTTCGAAGACCTCCTCAATCCTACTGGCACGTCTTCCACTGAGGAAGCGGAGCCTGGGGACTTTGGGTCGGGCTCTCCAATCTCTGGTGCTGAGGTCGCCGAGGTGGTTAAAAAGCTCCGCGGTGGCAGGGCTCCGGGGTGGATGAGATTCGTCCTGAGTTCCTTAGGGCTCTGGATGTTGTGGGGTTATGTTGGCTTATGCGACTCTGCAATATCGTGTGGACATCGGGGGTAGTTCCCTTGGATTGGCAGACTGGGGGGGTGGTTCCCCTATTCAAAAAGGGGGACCGTAGAGTGTGTTCCAACTATAGGGAGATCACACTCTTAAGCCTCCCTGGTAAGGTCTATTCAGGGGTTCTGGAGAGGAGGGTCCGTCGGATAGTCGAACCTCGGATTCAGGAGGAGCAGTGTGGTTTTCGTCCTGGTCGTGGAACACTAGACCAGCTCTACACCCTCAACAGGGTCCTGGAGGTGCGTGGGAGTTTGCCCAACCAGTTTACATGTGCTTTGTGGACTTGGAAAAGGCATTCGACCGCGTCCCTCGGGGGGTTCTGTGGGGGGTACTCCGGGAGTATGGGGTACCAGGCCCTTTGATATGGGCTGTTAGGTCCCTGTACGACCGGTGTCAGAGCTTGGTCCGCATCGCTGGCAGTAAGTCGGGCTCGTTTCCTGTGAGAGTTGGACTCCGCCAAGGTTGCCCTTTGTCACCGATTCTGTTCATAACTTTTATGGACAGAATTTCTAGGCGCAGCCAAGGTGTTGAGAGGATCCGGTTTGGTGGCCTTAGAATCTCTTCTCTGTTTTTTGCAGATGATGTGGTCCTATTGGCTTCATCAGTTCGTGATCTACAGCTTTCGCTGGAGCGGTTTGCAGCTGAATGTGATGCGGCCGGGATGAGGATCAGTTCCTCCAAATCCGAGGCCATGGTCTTGAGCCGGAAAAGGGTAGCATGCCTTCTCCAGGTCGGGGAGGAGGTCCTGCCCCAAGTGGAGGAGTTTAAGTATCTCGGGGTCTTGTTCACGAATGAGGGAAAACTGGAGCGTGAGATCGATAGGCGGATAGGTGCAACGTCCGCAGTGAAGCGGGCGCTGTACCGGTCTGTCGTGGTGAAGAGAGAGCTGAGTCAAAAGGCAAAGCTCTCAATTTACCGATCGATCTATGTTCCTACCCTCATCTATGGTCATGAGCTCTGGGTTATGACCGAAAGAACGAGATCTCGGATACAAGCGGCTGAAATGAGTTTTCTCCGCAGGGTGTCTGGACTCTCCCTTAGAGATAGGGTGAGAAGCTCAGTCATCCGGGAGGGACTCGGAGTAGAGCCGCTGCTTCTCCACATCGAGAGGAGCCAGTTGAGGTGGCTCGGGCATCTGGTTAGGATGCCTCCTGGACGCCTCCCTGGTGAGGTGTTCCGGGCATGTCCCACCGGGAGGAGACCCAGAGGAAGACCCAGGACACGCTGGAGGGACTATGTTTCTCGGCTGGCCTGGGAACGCCTTGGGATTCCCCCAGAGGAGCTGCTCCAAGTGGCTGGGGAGAGGGAAGTCTGGGCCTCCCTACTTAGGTTGCTACACCCGCAACCCGACCCCGGATAAGCGGAAGAAAATGGATGGATGGTTCTGTACTGGTCCACCTGGTGGGGAACAAATCTGTTCTTACTCCAGGCGTGTTCGTTCCGAGGTGGGCCAGGCAGTGGTCTCTGCCGGTGCTCGACCTCGTACGCCGGCCGCTTTTGCGGTGGGGCACGTGTGGCTGAGTGGTGTCGAGGCTACGGTGCTCTGCTCCCAGCTGACTCCCTGGGGGGGGGGGGAGGCTTCTCCTGGGGATGCCCACCCGGAGAGCTTCAGCCTGTTTGCGCCTCTGGTCCAGCCTGGTCTGAATTCGATCCAGCGCTTTTCCAAAAAGTCCCGTCGGTTCTATCGAATGGAGGAGAAGAGGAATTTTCTGTCCGGGCTTTGTGACACAAGTCGAACAGCGCAGGGATGGAAAAGTCAGTCTCTGGGAGCACAGGCACCGGGGTGCGGGAGAGGTCTTCTCCCTGTTCCCCGTATTTGATGTTGGTGTCGTCCGCAGAAAATTCACCTGAGGCTGAAATCGAGATCTCGTCCTCGTTCATCATGCCTCAAGTGTCAAATTCGACTGTTAAGTCCATCATGGGGGCCAGCACATCTGAGCTGTCACCCCATTCGACTCGGGTGCTGTCATCCAAAGCCATGCTCTCGAGCTCCGATGTAGGAGTGAGAGCCCCAGTAGTGTCCAGGTCTGCTGGCACTGCAGCAGCCCCCATGGTCTTGGCGACGAAGTCTGCCCGGTGCCTCCTCACCGCCTCCAGCATCTGGCTGCAATGTGGGCAAGACTCTGGTGCGTCCAGCGCCATGTTCGCATGCAGCATCCCCAAGCAGATGGGACAGGCCTCGTGGGTGTCCGTTGCTGAGAGGGAAAAACCGCATCTGCTGGGGCAGGCGCGCGAGGTTGGGCTCGCCGCCTTGCCGGTCTTTTTTGGAAGTCTTGTCTTTCGCTTTCCTTTCTCCGGAGGCATGTCCGGGCATGTCTGAGATAAGACGAGCGAGTCCTTCCAAGATCTGTTTTCTCTTTATTTGAGACGTCTCCTCCGTCGCGTCGCTTTCGCTGGCTAGCCTGCTACGAATTAGCAGAGGTAGCGGTGTGACGCAGCTAGCGCCGTCGAACGAATCAATCTGCGGAAAGAGGAGAAGAAAAAACTTTGGGGTTAAGGAAAAATGTACCGGCCCAGCAGTACGCAGGAATAATTCTCTGTACGCTCTGTGTAGGGAGCAAGCTCACCTCTGGTCGAGCGATGAAGCAACAGAGAAGTCCCACGAAGAGAGAGAGAGAGAGAGTTCAGGTTTAAGCGAGGTGAACTTTTAACTTCAACTAAAAAATATTAACACATAACCCCTGTCCTGGCATCCCTTCACTGGCTCCCTGTCCACTATCAGATTGATTTTAAGATTTTATTGCTTGTTTTTAAAATCTTAAAAGGTCTGGCCCGTCATATTTATGTAATCTTATTAATATCTACACTCCTGTAAGAGCACTCCGGTCTACCAACCAGTTTCTCTTAGATGTCCCCAGATCCAAAATGAAATCCAGAGGTGATCGGGCTTTTGCGGTTGCTGCTCCAAAACTGTGGAACAGTTTACCTGAGAAAGTAAAGACCGCTCAGACTGTTGACACTTTTAAATCTTCACTTAAGACTCATCTCTTTTACTTGGCATTTGATCCTCGCAGAATGTGAGATCAAATTTTGAGCAGATTTTATTGTTGTTGCATTTACTGATAGCTTTATTATGTTTAGTGGCACTAGATGCATTTTACTCTGTTTTTATTTTTTTAACTGTAAAGCACTTTGGTCGACTTCGGTTGTTTTTATGTGCTATATAAATAAAATTGACATTGACATTGTGAAGGGCAATAAGAGGTCGATGGATGGGCGTCAGCGGCTTAAGTACCCAGAGGGCGGGGCCTCTGGCGCGACTCTGACGCCCCTGCCGTAAAGGCGTGATTGTATTCCTTCAGGTAACTGCGCGGAGCGCAATTTCCCATAGCATTTATGTTGCACCGAGTGACATGACTGATAAAGGGAACAAAGAAGCATCTGTAGAATTAGGTCAGATTGTGAGCGTAAAAAATAAACTTGAAGGGGAAACACAATGTATTAATTTAAATGTTAGTCATTTAATTTTCAATAAATATGAGGAAAAATGTGCAGAAAAAGGGAATGGGGCTCAATGATTCATGAACTTTGTGACTTAGTGATTCATGAATTTTATGACTCTGATTCATGACTTTGTGACTCAGTGATTCATGAACTTTGGGACTCAGTGATTCATGAACTTTTTGACTTAGTGATTCATGAACTTTGTGACTTAGTGATTCATGAATTTTGTGACTCAGTGATTCATGAACTTTGTTCTTCCAGGACGCCTCCAGGCTTTCAAGGCGGGGTTAGTGTTGCTGCAGGGGTGATTGAGCCCCGGCCGGGTCGTGCAGCTTCCTGATGTGCTTCTTCAGATCAAAGTTCCTGCAGAAACCTTTCCCACAGGTGGGGCAGGTGAAGGGTTTCTTGTCGTTGTGTGTGTGCATGTGGAAGGTCAGGTTGTAGACCTGGTGGAAGGCCTTGCTGCAGATGGAGCACTTGAACTGCTTCTCCCCGCTGTGCGTCAGCTTGTGGTTCTTGTAGTTCCCTGCAAAGGATCAGAGCAGACATTGACCACCTTCATTCACACTAGTCAGACTCCATTTAGCAAACATCTCATAGATCACTGAACAGGGTTTAATAAAGCCCAGTAATCATCTTCAACTGCTTTAGAAGTTACCCAAATCAAAATGGCTGCCAGAACATTTCTGCAGAGATGTTGCCCAAATCACCCAATCTAACTTTGAAATAATCTAAAAAAGAAGTGTCCATCCATCCATCTACAGTATTATCTTCTGCTTGTTCTGAAGTCGGGTCTTGGGGGCAGCAGTTTGAGCAGGGATGCCCAGACATCTCTTTCCACACCCACCTCTTCCTGCTCTTCTGGGAAAATATCAAGGCGTACCCAGACCAACCGAGAGCCATAGTCTCTCCAGCATGTCCTGGGTCTCATCCCAGTCTGACATGCTCATTGCATCTCACTAGGGAGTCACCCAGGGAGCATCTTTACCAGATGCCCGAACCACCTCAACTGGCTCCTCTCAATGTGGAGGAGCAGTGGTTCTACTCTGAGTCCTTCCCGGATAACCGGGAGAGTCCAGCTACCCTGTGGAGGAAATTAATTTTAAGGATTCAAGGATTCAATGTTCTTTATTTGTCATTCCACTGCCATTGGAATTAAATTATGTATACATGGTCCCAGTTACATCCAACAAATGTATTAAAATGTAAAAGAAAGACAGATATAACGTAAGAAAACAATAAAAATACACTAAGCACTGATAGCATAAAGAACAATACACCGAACAGCAGCACAAACTTAAAGTCTGTGTGAGCAGATGAGTATGAATGAATACAGCAACAAGATGTGATTTTGAGGGCTTCCTGGAGTTCCACTGGTGTCAGTGGTGAGTCCAGCTCCATTGCTTGACTATCTGATAATTTAGGAAGTGTTCTTTTTTTATCTAGGAATTGATCAATTTCATTATCTGATGGGTTTATCTGGTATGAGTATAAAGCTTTATAAAAAATCTCTGAAAATGCTGTTTGTTCTTTCAGGATCATAAACTGTATTCCCAGTCAAGTCTTTAACACCAACTACAGTTGTTTTTTCCTTATTTATTTTGAGTTGTTTAGCTTGAAAGCTACCTGACATTGCTGTGTTCAAATTTTTAGATTCTAAGTCTTTGTATTAAGAATTGTTTTTTTTGTTAATAAGTTCATTTAATTCTAATTTTGCTTTACACATTTTATCCAGCATTTCTTCATCTTGAGAGGCTTCTAACAAATTTAATGGTTTCTTCTGATTCCTGAATATGTTTATTTTCTTTTTTCTTCTTATGTAATGAGAATGAGATTATTTTACCTCTCATCACTGCTTTCCCGGCCTCCCAGAGAACAGAAGCTGATGTTCCAGGCAAGTTAATATACTCCAGATATGAAGCCCACTCTTCTGTAAAATATTTAATAAAATCTTCATACTCAAATAATGATGGTGTGGTGTGTATTGGGGGCTCTTGCTTGGGTGACTCTAGCCGTTTTCGCATTGCACGGCCCTCAACGGCTCGGCCCGGCCCACCTTCTAACCCGGGTTCGTCATGTTCGCATTTTCCTTTTCCGCCCGGGGTCCGCCCTTGTTTTGGAACCCGCCAAGACGTGGTTCTGATCGGACCGGGCTCCCGGGCCCAGTTTGACGTCATGTACTGCTCATCATTTGATTCGTTGTTTGCAGCAGGGGCGGGACTCGTTCTAACAACAACCTCAGCGCGAGCTGAATTTCATTAAAATTTAACTACAGAAACCCCTAAAAAAATTGTTAGCTGAATTAGTTTTTCTGAGTTTAATTTTTGTTAATAATTGATTACAAATCAGCTTATGTTAGAACGTAAATAACACGAAGCGCGCACCCATATAGAGCATTTCCGCCTTACAGCGTGAGCTGAATTTCATTAAAATATAACTAATATTCTCTAACTCTTGCCCGTAGCAACGATTTTAAAATATAACTAATATTCTGTAACTCCTGCGCGTAGCCTGGATGTTACGTGGGACGAATCCTTTATAGTAAAAGTGGACTTCCTAAAATAACCAATACGAGTCCGTGGCCGAGTGGTTACAGTGTCCGCCTTCAACTAATTTTATCTTGACTCGGGGAAGCGGGTTCGCGTCCCACCTGGTTTAACTTATTTTACGTTTGTCTTTTATTGGAGAAAATAAAGGAGTTTGTGTTAACCACAGGCATAACACAAACTCCTTTTTATTTTCTCCAATAAAAGAGGTCGGACTCGTATTGGTTATTTTAGGAGTCCACTTTTACTATAAAGGATTCGTCCCACGTAACATCCAGGCTACGCGCAGGAGTTACAGGATATTAGTTATATTTTAAAATCCTGGCTATGGGCAAGAGTTAAAGAATATTAGTTATATTTTAATGAAATTCAGCTCGCGCTGAAAGGCGGAAATGCTCTGTATGGGTGCTCACTTCATGTTATTTATGTTCTAACATAACCTGATTTGTAAACAGTTATCAAAAATTAAACTCAGAAATGCTAATATATATATTCAGCTAACAAATATTTTTTAGCGGCGTCTCCTCTCTTAAAACACTGTAAGCGCCCACACAAGAACTTCCCACCCACTTCAAGAGAATGTCCCACCCACTTCAAGGCGGCTGTCCGCAGAATGCGTAATGAACGGGGGCGGGCCAGGCCGGGCTCTGGGCCAACCAGGGACGGGCCGGGCCGTTGAGGGCCGTGCAATGCAAAAACGGCTTCTGTGCTGTTGGCCCGGGGGTGTCTAGGCCCGTTAGTTATGTACCCTCCCTTGCGTGGGGTACTCTAGCTGTGGGTGTTGCTATGGGTGGACTGGTCGGTTCCTTTGTGGGGGTGCGCTCTCGGTCGCCGTGGTGCACTATCTGTGGCTGTTTGGGCATTCCAGGGTGGCTGCCGGCTTTTGGCTTGGGGTTGTCTGTGGTAGTGTGCGTGTGTTCGTTGGTGGTGTAGGGTGACAGTCGAAGGTGTGACTTCACTTTGACGGAGCGCTGGCTGGTCGGCCTGTGTGACATTTGTGGTGGGGGGGTAATGTGTGTGTGTGTAGGTGGCATGCCAGGGCTTCTCTAGGCCTGTGGTGTGGGGCTCTTGGTGTGGTGGGCCGGCCTTCCTCGCCTGCAGCTCCCTGTTGCTCTGGCCTCTGGCCTGGGGCTGGCTTGCGGTCACTGTCGGGTGGGTAGGGCGCATGGTCAGCCTGACAGAGGCTCTGTCGGGTTGTCTGTGTGTGCTGTTTATGTCTAAGGTTGGGTTTTTGGTGGTCCCCTCTCTTTGATCAATTTGGGTCCCTCATTTAACGTGGGGTCTACTTTCCCACTGTTGCTCCCCCTCCGGTGGAGGGCCCCCCTGCCGCCAGCGCATGGGTGGCTCTCGGCATCTGGCTAGGTGATCGGGTGTGTGCCAGCCCGCCCTGGTGGCTGCCTGCCAGGGCCTGGGTGCCTTGGCTTTGTCATACCACCCACCAACCTCTGTTGGTGGGTGGTATGACCTCGGGACCAAGGGCTTGGTGTCCATGGCTGGATCTACTCGGGGGTTGGGGTAGGGCTGGACGATATGCCCCAAATATTTAATCACAATATATTTCTTAATTTCGGTCAATATCGATATAATTCGATATCGATATAAACAATATAAAAGCCTTAGAAAAACTACAAAATGTACAAATAAATTAAGTTTAAACTTTTGTTTATAGCCTTCAAAGAAAATTGAAATCACCATCAAATGAACATAAAACTCTTAACTTTGTCAATAGTAATAGTTTTAACTGTAAACAACAACATAGACTTATTCTGTTATTCTTACTGATTTAAACAAAGCTGATTCAGCCTGGCTAAAAAATAAAAATGCTCAGAATTGCTGCAATAAACAGAAAAAAGACTGAGTAAGTCAAGTTCAAGTACTCAGGCCAGGGTCCCAGTTACACCCAACAATAGCAAAAATATAAATTGTAAAAAGAAACAGTGATAAAGATATAAACTAAGAAATACACTAAACACTAATGGTGCAAAACAATATGCCGATCAACAGCAGCATGAACATCAACTAAGAAATACACTAAACACAAGTAGTGCAAAATAATATGCCGATCAACAACATCATGAACATGAGTCTGTGTGAGTAGATGTGCGAGATCAGCATCATGGATAATCAGCAGCACCTATCACCAGTCATAGTGGCATTACAGGTCTAACATCTTCAGGGAAGAGTAACAACAAACACAAATTGTTGAGGGGTGATGATACATGACAGGCTCTAGAGATTTCTGGCAAGAAATACAAGCTGGTCTACATTATCTGGCTTCAAAGATGCCCTTTTGCAAGTGACAATGTCACCACCTGTACTGAAAACCCTCTCAGATGAGGGCAGCCGTGGCGTAGTGGTAATGGCAGTCGTCCCCCGATCGGAAGGTTGGCAGTTCGAATCCCGGTTCCCCACACCATGTGTCGTTGTGTCCTTGGGCAAGACACTTAACCCCGAGTTGCTCCCGGTAGGACTGGAAAGCACCTTGCATGGTAGTCTGCCGCTACCGTGTATGAATGTGTGTAGCATTCAATGTGTGTAGCACTTTGAGATTTTCACTAATGAAAAGTGCGTTATAAATTGAATTCATTATTATTATTATTAACTTGTGGCCTGAATGCACAAGTAATGTTTTGCCAGTTGGCTTACTGTGGGAAAGTTCTTTTGATAGAGCTTCCACCAGTCCAGAGGATTTGAGTCATCGTCGGCACTTGGAGACAAAAGGTAGTTGCTGAGCTCCCTCTCAACTACCTGCTTTGCACTCAAGCCTCTTGTGTCAGAAGTGGTGGGCCTCTTTGAAAAAAAGCTAGACAGAGGCTTCTTTGCTTTCTTAGGTGGAGGGCCTGCTGCAGAAACATCTTCATTGTCGTCTTTGGATGCTTCTCCAACCACAACAGCTCTGTCTCCCTTCAACATCTCTAGCACAGCCCTCTTCTTGATGTACTCTTCCTTCTCCTCCTGAGTGTACTCAAGCTTGAATCTTAGGTCAACGAGGCATGCCATGTCAAGTAGCTCATCCATGGCTGGATCCTTGTACTTTTCGTTGAGGTATCCCATCACTGTTGTCTTTATGCTTTATGTGAGCTCTGTGTCATCCTCTGCTTCTTTCAAGATGGAAGTGTTGAAGAGATGCATCATTGGTTTTAATAATGACACACTGACATAAGACTCACCAGACAAGGCATCAGTGAATTCGAGAAGTGGGCTTAGAGCTGCATCTACAGACTCTAAAACGTCCACATCTTGCCACGTAGGAACCAGTGACCTGGTCTTCGTGTCCTTTGAGAGGACCTCTGTGATGGCCCTTTTCTGCTCCAGGACCCGCTTCACCATTTGTTGACGGGAGCCCCATCTTGTTGGTGTTTCAGTGATGAGCTTGTGCTTTGGCAAGTGGAACTCCTCCTGAGCAGCTGCAAAGTCCCTTTTCTTTTTCCAAGAGTAGGAGAAGGCAGCCACCACCCTTTGACAGACCCCAACTGCTCTGTCCACTCGCTTGTCTTGGTTAACTTTCTCTGTAAACACAGAAAAAAGATATTGCAAATAATATAATATAAAACAATTGTATTTATCCAAAAAAGCAAAGTCTGGTCCTCTGGACATTCAAAAAACCAAACAAAACGAAGCAAAAAACCTGTAGAAACGTTTCGTCCAGTCTGAGAAGCTGTGTTCAGCTCAGTCTTATAAATAGCACCCTCCCACAGTGGATCAACCAGTTGGTTGATGACAGCCGAAACCAGCTGCTCACATGATCAAGGAGGACCATCAGCCTGACAATGGATCGTTAACACCCTGATGGTTGTTTGCTATTCACAGAGGGCTGAGTGATACTAGCAATTTGATTTTTCTACCTGGATTATTGAGCATGTATCACATGGGCGTAGCCAGGATTTTGTGGGGGGCGGTTCGTTTTAAAGGAGAAGTTGACAATGCTAAACTAATGTGCCTGGATAGCTCAACTGATAAAGCGTCTGCCTTCAGTCCCAAAGCTCGTGGGATCAAGTCCCGCATGGTACAACGTTTTTTTTTTTTTTTTAATTCATTCCAAATTAAAAAAGCACAAGAAAACTATTTACAAAACAGCAAGGAATAAAACAATGCATTAAATGAAAGGAATCAGACGAAGAAAATAATCTTATCTGCCCCTTCTCAAACTATTTTTTTTTCAAACACTCTTTTATTGGATAAAAAAAGAAGAATGTGTTAACCACAGCCTGTGGTTAACACATTCTTCTTTCTTCACAGGCATATTAACTACTTTTTTTATCCAATAAAAGACAAATGTAAAATTAGTTGTTTGAATCGAGTGTTTGAAAAAAAAAATAGTTTGAGAAGGGGCAGATAAGATTATTTTCTTCGTCTGATTCCTTTCATTTAATGCATTGTTTTATTCCTTGCTGTTTTGTAAATAGTTTTCTTGTGCTTTTTTAATTTGGAATGAATAAAAAAAAAAAAAAAACGTTGTACCATGCGGGACTTGATCCCACAAGCTTTGGGACTGAAGGCAGACGCTTTATCAGTTGAGCTATCCAGCCACATTAGTTTAGCATTGTCAACTTCTCCTTTAAAAGTGGGCGGTTCGTTCGAACCCCCCGAACCCCCCTTGCCTACGCGCATGTATCAGGGTATTTGTATTTATATTTCAACAAATATTTATTTATATTATTCTTAGAGAAAAATCACAATTCTCCTGATTAAGTATATTTGATTACATCTGATTTAAATAGAATAGAATAGAAACAGCCTTTACTGTAACCACAATGGGGAAATTCAGGTATGAGGTATAAAGGTTCACAAAAAAATTAAAATCAAATTTAACAAATTATCTGCTTTATAGGGCTGAACTGAACTCCTCAGATTGAAGACGAAACATGTATACTTTTTTGTTTGTTTTTTGAACCCGTCCAGAGGACCTGACTTAACTTTTTTAGATGAAGAAATTACACTTTACTACAATGTAATGTACTGAGTGTTAGTGTACAGCTTAAAATGAAAAATAAATAAATAAAATTCCTGTAGGTTAAGCCTATTTGTGTGAAGCATGTTGTATTTGATGATTTTAGTAATAAAACTTCATACTGTAAACAAAATAATGTAACACTCAAGTGTATTTTAACTGTATAACTTACCGATTGCAGAGTTCAGTCAGTGCCCTAAGCACTGTAGTCTTGTCCAGGTGTTCAGCTCAGCTGCTTTGATCATGTTGGTCCCGCTATCTGTGGTGATGCAGACCTGGCGGTCGTCACTGAGTCCCCAGGAAGCGAGCGCATCTGTCAGTCCAGCTGCAATGGTTTCGCCAGTGTGATCCTCAGGAAAATAAACCGTCTGGAGACATAAGCTGACCAGCTTCCACTCTTGGTCAATAAGAGTCAGAGTCAGAGTCAGAGAGTCTTTATTGTCATTTGCACCGCATGTGGTACATGTGATGAAAACGAGATTATGTACACGGGGTCCCAGTTACATCCAACAACAAATGCAAGAGAAAAACAGTAATAACATCTAGAATTAACTAAGAAAAACATCAACTAGTAATACACTAAGCCCTAATATAGTGGAAAAACATCATTATAAACAGCAGCACGAACATGAGTCTGTATGAGCAGATGGTCACAGATGAACACAGATGAACACAGCAACAAGAAAACAGATCAGCATCAGCATGATGTGATATTTTGCAGTGTTTATTTTTATTTTATTTTTATTTATTCATTCATGAGTCTAACAGCCTCAGGGTAGAAGCTGTTCCTCAGTCTAGTGGTTCTACATTTGATGCTCCTCAATAAAGTGAACTGTCGGGCTCATGTATGGTTCTGAGGTTCTGCTTGACCACAGGTCAGCTGTAGTTGAAAATTTTGACACCGACTTTAGTTGCCTCCACCCTTTCTCTAACTTCACCATAAAGTGCAAGTATGGCTGTGCGTGAAAAGTATTTCCGGCCGGGGAGCTGGTATCTATGGTCGATGACCAGTGCTGGGCAACGCTAATTAAAAAATTAGTTCCACAATTTCTAAAACGCTTATTAATTTTTTTAGGTCCACAATTTCAAAAGCACAAATGTCTTATGAAAATTAGGGGAAGCTAATCTAATCCGCTATTTATATATATATATTATATATATATATATATATATATATATATATATATATATATATATATATATATATATATATATATATATATATATATTTATATATAGCCGGCAGCGTTATCAATATTTGCACTACACTGCCAACTGAAAAGTAACAAAAATGATCCTAAAAGGATGAAATTACAAAAATCAAAGGATTTATTTAATACTTTACGTACATATATTCTATTCGGCCACGAAATTAACAAAAAATAGAATGATCTTTTAATCCCTAAAACCACGTTTAAATCTCAAATACACGGGTGTGTCGCCACCGCATTTATACATAAAAGTAACCCAAATACATGAAACTAACGACTCGCCGTCGAATGGTCGACACAAAACACACAATAAAATCATCCGGCCACGTTAATTTGGCTTGAAACAGCGGGGTTCTCTACGGATTTATCCAAGAAACCAAGCACAACCAGCTAGAGTTAGCGTCCAGTTCACCTCTGATCCAGGAAGATGTCAACATTCTATAGGTAGTCAACAGATTTAATGAAAAGTAACTAAAATACATAAAAA
Organism: Garcialebias charrua; assembly: GCA_038048925.1. Taxonomy (NCBI): domain Eukaryota; kingdom Metazoa; phylum Chordata; class Actinopteri; order Cyprinodontiformes; family Rivulidae; genus Garcialebias; species Garcialebias charrua. Next base: position 39,785 of record JBBPBX010012482.1, read on the forward strand.
TAACGACTCACCGTCGAATGGTCGACACAAAACACACAATAAAATCATCCGGCCGCGTTAATTTGGCTTGAAACAGCGGGGTTGTCTGCGGATTTATCCAAGTACCCAGCACAAACAGTAGCCACAGAATTAGCCCCTGAGTTTACCTCTGACCCGGAAGATGTCAAGATGGAATAGTCCATTTTTAGTAGGGGGATAAAGAAATCGACCGTTTTTTTAAATTACGTATTTAATTATCGTTTTCATCGTAACTATAATTATTTTATGTTAAATGTACATTAACAAGCAGGATCAATGTTAGGAATGTAGGTGACTGGCATGGGGGCGGCGGGGCCGGGGCCCCTGTTGAAATGGGATCCCCAGGCACATGGTAGATCCGAGTCTGTTCTCAGCTCTGCCCCCCTCCCCCTCACACCCTTCCTCCTCTCTGCTCTTTACGTGGGGAAAAAGGTAAAACAAGCCAGCATAAGAGCTTGTAAATAAGTTTATTGGTTTTTACTGATAGATAATTAGTTATTAGCGGTACTGCATTTTAAATAAAAATAGCACAAATCCACTTATGAATTATAAAAGTTAGTCAATTCACAAAAACGCTGACAAAAAGTTTAGGTCCACTGTAAGCGGATTAGCGCTTTAGCGCTCCCTAGCGTTCATCTGCCCACCACTGTCGATGACTGACATCATTTGTTTGAAACCCACATTTTCCACTGTAGTAAATGGCATCATGTCTTTCGCCAAGAAATTTGTAACAGCCTTAGTTATGTCTTTATGACGTTTGGAGTTTTTGTGAATACAGCAATCTGCGTTTGCTGAATGGCCTTCTCTTTGGATACAGCAGGAACGGGGGTGCTGCTTCAGGGACATGCTGGCTCAGATTTTTATTATGTTTCATCTTCTGACTCTCAGCATATTCTATAGAGTGCAAACTCTTCAGATGGTGAAACAAGTTAGTTGTGTTCCCAGTGCTAGTTGGAACGACTCTCTGACATATTTTGCAGCGTACAGAACCCTGCTGTTTATCTGATCTTTGAAAGCCAATCCACTTCCACACCACCGAATTAGTCTTTCCTTTCTTGTCAATTATGTTGTCTGCTTTCTCTTCCTTTGTGAACACTTCTTCAGTCACATTTTGAGGGGCACTCATGAATTCGAAAACTTTCCGCACGTTGTAGATTAGCCTAGCTTGCTAGCACTGACTCCCGGACTCACGCTCTGCATATTACGTCACCACGCACTTACGTATTTGTGCCATGGCTTTTTCTGTCCGGGTTGAAACGTCAACCCGAACAGAAAAACGAATGCGTCAGTGAAACACTGTAATCATATCGTTATGTCTATCGAAATATCGAAAATATGCTTAAACTTGATATCATTGTTATTGAATAAAAGTATATTGCGATATTTATCGTTATTGAATTACAGTATTGTCCAGCACTAGGTGGGGGGTGGGGGTTGCCGGCAGTGCCTGTGGGCTTGTCGCTGCAGCCTCCTGGGATTTTTACATTGTGGTTGTTGGGGATCGTCCGGGGCTTCCCTCTGCTTCTTTCTGCAGTTTTTGGATGTAACTGGAACTCTGTGTACACAATTTTGTTCCACCTCATGTACTACATGTGATGCGAATGACAATAAAAACCTCCTTGAACTTGAACTAGAAAGTGAACCTCATTAAAAGTTGCATTACACAACTACAAGCCATGAAAACATCTTGAGATGCTCCAGTGGGGCTTGAAAGTTTGTGAATTCTTTATAATTTTCTATATTTCTGCATGAATCTGACCTAAAACATCATCAGATTTTCACACAAGTCCTAAGAGTATGCAAAGAGAACTCAGTTAAACACATGAGATAAATATAATATTGTAGCGTCACGGGGAGTGGACTATGTGTTATGTCTTTCCCATAATGCTTAGCGGTATGTCAGTGTTCCGGCCGCACCATGAGTGAGATGGAAGTCTGAGATATACATCTGCCTCTTGTGTGCTATTAAAGTTTGATTGTTTCCTGTTGTTTGGCTCAGCATGTTTTCATTGGGTTTAACCCACACAAGGTTACATTGGTGTCAGAAGTGGGATATTGAAAATGACAACCTTAGAAGACATTGAGCAGTTTTTGGTCAAACTAGAAGAAGAGAACACCCTGCAAGATAAACAGCCTACCTCCAGTGGATTAAAGAGGAGTAACAAGCTGCCTTTGTTAAGGCGATCTGAAGAGCAAAGTGTGGGAGAGCCGCAAGCCTACTACAGTCTGCCCGACGGAGCCAGCACGGTCAGGGGGCAGCCTTTTTCAAGGCTGGTAGGTGCCTGCACTCAAGCTCCCCAGCCTACGGTGATGATGCCGCAGCCTGAAGAGAGGATCGCCACAGTGGGAACCCCTCAACGGTGTCACCTTCTGTTGAGGCAAACACTGATCCTCATATTAAATAATTGAGACGAGGAAACCTTCTTTCTTTGCCAGCAGGAGGGATATTTAATAAGTTAAGACAGAACATTACAACTGACAGTCCAATACCGAATCTGTATCCAGAATAGCAATGGAGGTTCATTTATACCTTTTACTTGACGTCATTTCTTATGTAAGAAATCTGATTTCCCGTTAGGGGAAGAATGAAAACAGTTCTCAGAATAGGGCCTGTTTCCCGTCAGTAATGGGAGCTTTGCACGAACATAAACAGTTTAGTTTATCTCAGAGGATAAACTCAGTGTTTAAAGATTAAGATTAATGACTTTGTTATTTTGGTTCTTACCAGATGTTCTATGAACCTCTGACCTGAACTTTTGTACGAGTACCAAGTTCTACAATATATATCAAAACCTACACTTCCAGCTCTGCCCAAGCTTCCCTACTACAATGGGGAGACAGCGCTGGATGGCTACCTCGTCCAAGTCGAGATGGCTGCTGAACTGAGTGGCTGGTCAAACAAACAGAAAGCTGTGCTGCTACGCGTAGCGAACCCAGCATGAACCCAACAGCCCCACCTTCCCGTATGTCAGAGGGGACGAGTGCTGACAGCTGTCAGGGGACACAGAGTGGTAAGATGTTTGACAATGGGATATTGTACAAACAACACATAGGTTTTTCTTTCTCCACACACTCAGATAAAATTCATGAACCTGCATTTGAAGCGAGAGCTTTATGCGGGGGTCTCTCGTCCCTTCCTCCTGTCAATCAGATTGAACACTGACAGTGAGCTACCACGAAAGAGGCATTTGTTTTGTTCCCCTGTTAATGCTAGTTGCTCTGCACAATCGGGCACAGTCAGGGAACACTGTAAGAACCGTTACACGGAAACTGATAAACGGCCCTTTTCATGCCAGCCTCCCATGGGTCAATTCGGGCACTGCCCACTTGATGGCGGTAGGGGCTCATTTATTATCTCTCATGAGACAAAACACTCAGGCGTTCCCACTCTCGAGGTGTAGCGCAGCGTGGCAACAAACTTGCATTTTAAACAGGTGGCTGCATCGTTTAATAAACAGAGGTTACACCCTACAGTTTGCAAAAAGACAGCCAAAATTTAACAGAGTGTTAAAAACAAAGTTTACATCTCCAAACAAGGTGTAGCCCTCCAATCAGAATTGAAAGGGCTCCTAGAAAAAGACGTGATCTCCAGAGTTCCTTCGGGAGAGGAGAAAGCCGGCTTTTACTCCTGTTACTTCCTGGTTCCAAAGAAATAGGGGGGGGGGGTCGCAGACCAATCCTGGATCTGTCAGCCTTCAACAAGTTCATCATGGAACGCCCCTTTCACATGCTCACTGTAAAACGCGCACTCGAATACGTGACACAGGGGGAGTGGTTTGTGTCATTAGATCTGAAGGATGCATATTTTCATATCCCAATAATAAACAAACACAGGAAGTTTCTCTGTTTTTCCTTTCAAGGGGCCTGTTATCAATACAACCGCCTCCTCTTCGGGTATGCACTAGCTCCACGCACGTTTTCAAAATGCATGGAAGCCGCTCTTCAACCACTTCGAACGAGAGGTATGAGAATCCTGTTTTATCTGGACAATCTTCTACTGTTATCTCAGTCCAGAAAAGAGGCAGAGGCACAAACAGTTGTTCTAGTGAAACATCTGTCTCAACTGGACTTCACCATAAACTAGGAGAAGAGCTCAGTAACTCCGTCACAACGAATCACATTCCTGGGAGTAAACTTAAATCCAGTGAGCATGATAGCTGTTCTGTCAGATCAGAGAAAGGAATCTCTGACGTCACTGCTCCAGCTTGTAGGACATTAACAGTGCTAACAATCATGAGATTATTAGGAATGATGTCAGCTGCATACGTGGTTGTCCCGCTGGGGTTATTGTTTATGCGCCACCTGCAAAGATGAGTTAATTGACTGAAAATCGACCCTGTTCGTCACAAACGGCACCTAATCACCATCCCACCATTTGTGAGGGTGGACCTGATCCACTGGGGGAATCCTTGAACTTGTCAGAAGGAGTTCCCCTGGGCAAAGTGATGTCATTCACGTCGGTGTTCACAGACGCGTCCCTCTCCAGCTGGGGAGGGACTTGCCTGTCAAAAACAGTAGGAGGGGTGTGGTCGGTCGACACTTTTTTTTTAACATAAACGTACTGGAACTCCTAACAGTACAGAAAGTCCTCAGACACTTTGCCCCACTGGTCCAGGACCATCACGTAATGGTCCAAATGGACAACAGAACCATAGCAGCATACATAAATCGCCATGGGAGCGTGCGCTCAGCCTAGCTGCTGAACACAGCCAAGAAACTGCTCTGTTGGGTACGCGCGCACTTAAAATCGATCAAAGCTTTTTACATCCCAGGCGTTCTAAACCAGACCTGCTCATTATGTCGATCGTGATTTACCGGTCGATCGCAAAGGTTGTACTGGTAGATCGCAGCAGCCTATCAAAAATCCCGTTACTTAATTGACATACAAGGCAACAAATCAGATAAACTGAATCTTGAGCTTTAGCTTATCAAAAATCCTATCACTTGATTGACATACGGGGCAACCAATCAGATGTCGAGCTTTAGGTCACGGTGCATATGTAAAAACAGCATGCGTAAAAACAACAGCGCGAAGCGCAGCAAAACATTCGAGCGAAAACAATCAGCGAACACAGATTTTAAGCCCTATCTAAAAAATGAGTGAGAAACCTAGACCAAGTAAGAAGGCTAAAACGTATCACTTTCATACGGAATGGGAGGTGGACTTTTTTTCCACCACGTCATTTTTGAAGTGTGTTTGCCTCATCTGCCAGTCTTCTATCGTAATACCAAAAAGGGAAATGTGGAGTGGCATTTCCGGACTGTTCATGGAAAATACGATGTCGACTTCCCGCCGAAAAGCCAGCTAAAAAAGAGAAAGGTGGAGGAACTAAAATCCCAGTTGTATCCGGACAGCAGTCATTTTTCACTCAGCCAACGTCAAAAGCGAGGGCTGCCACCGAAGCATCGTTCCGGGTGAGTCACACCATCATTAAAAACAATAAGTTCTTCCAAGACGGAGAGATGGTTAAAGAAGCATTTGTTGAAGCAGCTGACTCATTGTTCAGAGACTTAAAAAAATAAGGCAGATATATTATCTTCAATCAAAGCTCTGCAGCTGTCCATATCCTACATCTCTGGAACCCTGTCTGGATTCACCTTAGTGCTCCATCTCCACATCCAAACAAGTAAGCAGGGGTCACCAACCTGTTTGAGACTCAGAGCTACTTTAGTGGGACCGAGAGACACGAAGGGCTACTTGTTTGATACAAACAAGTTTGCATGGCTCACCTTTAATTATAGTATTAATAATAATACATTATGTAAATACATGACTGCCTAATCACATCTGATCTGTATTATAAAAGACTCCAAACAATGATTATTAGTAAGGATTTAGCTTGGTAAATATGATAAATTATTATTGATAATTCGTGATTAGAACTCAATCTGTAACATTTGAAATTCATTGTATTTTATAAATATTTTATTAACTGTTTTGTAGGTATGTACACATTTGTAACATTCATTCAAAATATGTCTTTTACTGTTAACAAATCTGTAGCATTGTTAAAAACCTATTAAGAATACAATCTTCCAATCAAGCCCTGTTTGCACCAACTATTTGTAACATTTCATAGTAACTCTTAACTCTTGCTGATACAAAATATCAGTAATGTAATATAATAAACAAAGTGATATTTTTAAACAAATCGTGTGACAGTAGTACCCTGATACATGCTCAATAATCCAGGTAGAAAAATCTAAAAAAAGCTAAGTCTGGTCCTCTGGACATTCAAAAAACAAAACAAAAAATTAGAAACGTTTAATCTGAAAGACTTCCTCAGTCTCAGATGCTGTATTTAGCTCAGTCTTTTAAATAGCACCTTCTATCTCACCACTTCACTTGGTTAGAGTTGGGTGTTGAAATGCTTTGTAGGACTTGGCAAATATGGAATGATACCCCCACCTGCTGGACTCTTCAAGGAACTTTACATAATCTGTGACCTATGACAGTCATCTGTCAGTTTAAATTTTATTTTCTTGTGCGGCAATGATGTTTCCCTCCCTTGGTGGCTGTTTCTTTTTGTTGTTGTTATGGTTCAATTTTGTATAAAAACCCTATAAACAATAAAGTATAAAAAAAGCACCCTCTCACGATGGATCAACCAGTTTGCTGCTGACAGATGAAACCAGAAAACGGTTTCTTTTCACAAAGATGGCCTCCTTTACTCCTCTCTCAAACCATTGTTCCTCTCTCCTCTTTGAGAGAGGAGGAAATGAGGCTATCTTTGTGAAAAGAAACTGTCCATCATTAAACAGAGGTGGAGGCCTCCGTGTTCAACTGTCCCCCTCTTAAGCCTGGTTTATACTTCTTGTTGCACGTCTTTTACCCCCTGTTGAGATTCCAGCGATGACGTAATTGCGTGTGTGTCACCGACCGCATTTGAGTTTTTAAACTTTGAAAAGACTGGGGGATACATTATATTGATCCCTCCATCTTCCCTCCCACTGCATACGTCAACTTTACACGTGCATGCTTTAGCTCCTGTGTGTGCGTGCATGTTCGTAAATATATATATAAATATATATATATATATTTATATATATATATTTGTATTGGTGTGGTTACACCCTACAGTTTGCAAAAAGACCGCCAAAATTCAACAGAGTGTTAAAAACAAAGTTAACATCTCCAGACAAGGTGTAGCCCTCCAATCAGAATTGAAAGGGCTCCTAGAAAAAGACGTGATCTCCAGAGTTCCTTCGGGAGAGGAGAAAGCCGGCTTTTACTCCTGTTACTTCCTGGTTCCAAAGAAATAGGGGGGGGGGGTCGCAGACCAATCCTGGATCTGTCAGCCTTCAACAAGTTCATCATGGAACGCCCCTTTCACATGCTCACTGTAAAACGCGCACTCGAATACGTGACACAGGGGGAGTGGTTTGTGTCATTAGATCTGAAGGATGCATATTTTCATATCCCAATAATAAAAAAACACAGGAAGTTTCTCCATTTTTCCTTTCAAGGGGCCTGTTATCAATACAACCGCCTCCTCTTCGGGTATGCACTAGCTCCACGTACATTTTCAAAATGCATGGAAGCCGCTCTTCAACCACTTCGAATGAGAGGTATGAGAATCCTGTTTTATCTGGACGATCTTCTTATCTCGGTCCAGAAAAGAGGCAGAGACACAAACAGTTGTTCTAGTGAATAAATAAATATATATGTATTGGTGTGTGTGTGTTGGGGACAATGCGCAAAGTGCAGAGACGCACGGTTTATGTGTACGCGTGTACACAGACAAGTTTCTCTTCAAAACTATCCATGTCAAAACAAAAACAAAAACCGGCTTCTGTAAAGCCGTTTTCGCACTGCACAGCCCTCCCCTGAATCAAATTCAGCTCGCGCTGAAAGGCGGAAATGCTCTGAATGGGTGCGCGCTTTGTTATTTATGTTCTGAAATAAGCTGACTTGTAATCAGTTGTTAACAAAAATTTAACTCAGAAGCACTAATATATATATTCAGCTAACACATGTTTTATTTGCGTTTCTGTAGTTATATTTTAATGAAATTCAGCTCGCGCTGAAAGGCGCAAACAAAATAATGCCCACAAACTTTGAACCAATCCCACGCTCCGAGCCGCAACCTCCGCATCGAGGAGTTCTGACAGGAAGCCATGTACAAGACAATTGTCACCGGGGGATCGCAGCGGAATGGCAGACGGAAGTTGCGCAACCTTTTTTCACTCAACGGGGAGTAAAAGACGTGCGACAAGAAGTATAAACCAGCCTTCACAATGCTGTTATTACTAGTATCACTCAGCCCTATGTGAATAGCAAATAACCATCAGGGTGCTAACGATCCATCATTCATTCATTCATTCAACCTTTATTTATACAGGCTAGCCTCGTTGAGTCACGGGGACTCATTTACAAGAGGGACCTGTCTCACTCACACCAAACAACCATCCACTCTCACACTCACACCTAGGGTCAATTTAGAGTCACCAATCAGCCTAACAAGCATGTTTTTTGGTCTGTGGGAGGAAACCGGAGTACCCGGAGGAAACCCACGCATGCACGGGGAGAACATGCAAACTCCACCCAGAAAGGCCCCGGACCGGGATTTGAACCGGCAACCTTCTCGCTGAGAGGCAGCAGCTCTACCAGTTGTGCCACCGTGCTGCCCTACCCATCGTTAGCCTGATGGTCCTCCATGATCATGTGAGCAACTGGTTTCGTCTGTCATCAGCAAACTGGTTGATCCACTGTGAGAGGGTGCTATTTAGCATTTTTTATAATTATACTTTATTTATAAAGCCCAACCACAGTTGCAACAAAGTTCTGTACATATATAACCATTTTAACTAATCATCACATCTTTTACTCTTTTAAATAAATTATTTTTCACATATTTCATCATTGCTTCTTTCAAGAGCTCCACACCTGAAAAATTCCTCATGAGAAACATCTGCCTGTTCAAAGCTGCTCTGACTTCTTAGTTAGCATTGAAGCTAACGTGTTAGCTGATGAAGTGATGCTCCTCGTTGTGTTTTGCTGTCACCATCCCCAGGCACCTCATGTGGTTCCTGCGGGCAACCAGGTGCCCGCGGGTACCACGTTGGTGACCCCTGATTTATTATATGTGTTGTGCAATATTGGCTTATAGTTATGCAAGGTACATCAACATGCTGGTGAAGATTCAGGTACATCAACATACATTGTACATAAAAAGAATCCTTAATACATTTGAAGATAATTATATGTTTTGCATTTTTGTAATGGGTAGATCTTTTTTGACTTGGTTTATTTATAAGTAGCTCGTATGCTGAAAAAGTGTGAGCACCCCTGTTCTAAACAAAGGAGCAGATATTATGTCGAGAGGAGGCCCTCTGGACAGAGATTGGTACCTTCACCCAGATCTAATCTCACAAATCTGGAGCAGGTTCGGGAGAACAGAAGTGGACCTGATGACCACTCGAGAGAACTCTCAGTGCCCTCTGTTTTTCTCTCTAAACCCACGGGATGCTCCCCCACTAGGGGTGAACGTGTTTGCGCACAAACCGTGGCCCAAAATGCTAATTTATGCCTTCCCCCCAGTTCCTCTGCACTGCTGGAGAGGGTGAGAGAGGAAAAATTGACAATGATTCTGATCGCTCCGGAACCCACCAACGCCCCGTGGTTCCCGGTTCTGCAACAGCTGACGAGTCAATCATGGAAGCTGCCATGGAGAGATGATGCGCTCCTGCAGGCGGGGGGAGCAATCAGGAGTTTTCCTATAACACCAACCCTGTGGGTTTGGTCGCTGAATGAGAATGCTTAGAAAAATTTGGGTTTTTCTAAAGACGTAATATGCACCATCCAGCGAGCATGCGCAAAATCCACTACAGGGGTTTACGCTTCTAAATGGGCTGCTTTTCTGTGATGGTGCCTAGAAAATAGGTGGATCTAATTTCATATCCCCTGGGCTGCATTTTATCTTACCTGCAACTGCTGTTGGACAGAAATTTAGCTTTCAGCACAATTAAAACTTATGCTGCAGCAATTTCCTCCTGTCATGAAGTTTCCAATGATAGAACAATTTTCATTCACCCTTTAACAAAACGGTTTCTGAAAGGCGCGCGCTGGCTTAGACCAGTGACACGTGCTCTGGCACCACAATGGGACCTGTATGCGTCCTCAGTGCAATGACAAAAGAGCCATTTGAGCCTTTGCGCCAGATACCTTTGAAGTATTTGTCATTCATAACAGCCTTGTTATTAGCTCTGACGTCAGCTAAAAGAGTGAGTGACTTGTCAAGTCTGTCCGTCGTTCCTTCTTGTCTCAAAATTCAAGGAGATGGAAGTTCAGTTGAACTCTGGCCAAATTCTGCTTTTATACCCAAAAGCATAACAAGTTCGTTCAGGTCCAGAGTCATTATGCTGGATGGGTTCTGTCCTCCTCCCCACAAAAATACAGAGGAGGAACAATTGCACCTGCTCTGCCCAGTATGCGCGCTCAGGTATTATGTGGCACATACAGTCGCGGTGCGTAAATCTGATCAGTTGCTTGTACATTTCAGGGAACGATCACAGGGTAAGCCTTTACCTTCCTAACGTTTGTCACATTGGTTATGTGAAACTATTTCACATGCCTACAGTTCTTCTGGTCTCCAACCTCCTGAAGGACTCAGAGATCATTCCACCAGAGGAATTTCAACCTCCACGGCTCTGCACAAAGGAGTGTCTGTGCAAGATATTTGCTCTGCAGCTTCATGGTCGTCACAGACCCCTTTCATCCGTTTTTATTTACGAGATGTCTCTAGCCCTTCACTGACACATTCAGTTCTCAGAGTTATGGCAAAGTGATTATTTTTTCAGTCAAACAACTGTAAAAATACAATAAAATAAAATAAGAAAGGAAATACAACAATAAAACAATTATTGACAAAACAACACAGCATTGTTTCTGCCTTTATTTGATGGACGTTGTTTTTGTATAAATATTCCTTTAAACAGGAAAAATCCTTTCTCCTTCATTGAAAATGTTTCCTTTCCTATTTCTCATTTTCAAGATGGCCGCGCTCAGACCAGCTGCAGCTTCATGGGCTCCCAGTTCATCCCTAGTTTTTAGTAATTTTAATAGTGTTTTTGTACCTGACTCTGCACGTTTTTTGCGGGTGAATTATAGCCGAACTGAACTGTTAAGAATCGGAGCAGATTTACCACAGGGCACAGCTGATATCAGCAACAAATTCAAATCAGAGCTCGGAAGATTGGAGCTGTTAAGAACATCTTTCTGGAAGCAGATGCGCTCCGGTTCACACTCCAGGGGAAAGAAAAGGAAGCGGTGCTCCCGAGGTCAGATCGGGGCTGCCGAGCAGGAATTATGACGAGACTGCGGGCAAACGCTAAAACCGGGAGACCCCCGATGCCGGCTCTTTTTCTGTCCAAAGTCCGCTCGCTGGACAACAAAATGGACCTGCTCCGACTGAGAGTAACAGCGTTGGAGGAGTTGAGGAGGTGCTCTGTGCTCTGCCTCACGGAAACGTGGATCTCTGAGGATACCATACCATACCATACCAGCTTTATTTATAGAGCACTTTAAACACCTACAGGACCAAAGTGCTGTACACACAACAAAACAATAACAATCAGGTAATAAAATAATTAAAATAAATAAAAGTCACATAATAAAAGTTGAGGAAACATACACTCAGATAAAACAAGCGACTAAAATTATTAAAAGTCAACATCGCAGATGGTGTCATAGGCCAGGGAGAAGAGATGGGTTTTAAGAAGAGATTTAAAAACAGACAGGGAAGAGGCCTGTCTGATGTTCAAGGGAAGGTTGTTCCACAGTTTAGGAGCTGCCACAGCAAAAGCACGGTCTCCTCTGAGCTTGCGTTTTGTCTTTGGGACACTCAGGAGCAGCTGATCACATGACCTGAGGGATCGAGAGGGTGCGTATGGCTGCAGCAACTCGGACAGATAGGGCGGGGCAAGACCATTTTGCGCTTTAAAAGCAAATAAAAGAACTTTAAAATGAATCCTGTAATGTATGGGCAGCCAGTGCAGGGAGGTTAAAACAGGAGTAATGTGGTCAAACTTTCGTGTGCCAGTTAAAAGTCGTGCAGCGGCGTTCTGTACCCTCTGAAGCTGAGAGATACAGGAATCACTGATTCCTATATAGAGTGCGTTACAGTAGTCCAGTCGTGTGGTCACAAAGGCGTGAACTACTGTTTCAAAATTCTGCTTGGAAAGAATTGGCTTCACCTTAGCCAGCTGCCTCAGGTGGAAAAAACTAGTTTTAACAACTGCTCTGATGTGGTTTTCAAATTTTAGTCCTGCATCGATCTTGACCCCCAGGTTTGTAACAATAGGTCTGATGTATTGAGCCAAGGAACCAACATTGACCTTGGGAGTCTCAGTGGAGCTTCCAAAAACCATCACCTCAGTCTTCCCCTCATTAAACTTTAAAAAGTTCACAGCCATCCAGGCTTTGATGTCCTCCAGACATGAAAACAGAGGGGCCAGAGAGTTGGAGTCCTTTTTCTGAAGCGGGACATAAATCTGCGTATCATCCGCATAACAATGAAAGGAGATCCCATATTTTCTAAGAATGGAGCCAAGAGGGAGCAGGTATAGTGTGAAGAGGAGGGGGCCTAAGACTGAGCCCTGAGGAACCCCACACAGAAGAGGAGCAGAGGAGGACTCATGGTCACCAAGGCGGACACAGAAAGTACGGTCGGCTAAGTAGGACCTAAACCAGTTCAGTGCTGCACCGCTGACACCCCCCCATTGTTTCAAACGACATAGTAAGATGTTATGGTCCACGGTGTCAAAAGCAGATGATAAATCTAAAAGCAGGAGGACAACACTGTCACCAGAGTCCGTTGCTAAAAATATGTCGTTAAAAACCTTTAAAAGAGCAGATTCTGTACTGTGCAGAGCTTTAAAACCAGACTGTAAAACCTCGAGAATGTTCTGTTCTTCCAAATATGCTGATAGTTGGTTGTACACAACCTTCTCGAGCATTTTTGAAAGAAATGGCAGTTTGGAGATGGGCCTGTAGTTAGCAAGAACAGAGGGGTCAAGAGTGGGTTTCTTAATGAGAGGCTGGACATCTGCATGTTTAAAATGTCCAGGGACCACACCAGAGGACAGACTGCTGTTCAGAAGAGCCAGGACTGAAGGACCTACAGTGATGAAAACCTCTTTGAGTAAACGAGGAGGAACAGCATCACTTGGTGAACCTGTTGGCTTCAAGTGACTGACCACCTCCTGCAGAGACGACAGAGTCACAGGTTCAAAGGTGTCAAAAACAGCTGAGCAGGGCACAGAGACTGAGGGGTCATGAGCAGAAGGTAAGATCTGGGCTCTGGTGGAATTGACTTTCTCAACAAAGAAATTTAGAAAGTTTTCACATGCAGCAGGTGAAGGTTCAATACAGTTTGTTTGTGGTGCGTTGAGAACAGAACCAATAACTTTAAACAGAACATGAGGACTGTGACTGTTTGATGCAATCACATTTGACAGGTATTTTCTTTTGGCATCTTTCACAGTTTTTTGATAGTGACGCCAGCAGTCCTTTAATATTTGAAACAACACCTGTAATTTGTTCGATTTCCACCTGCGCTCAGCTCTGCGACACTCTCTCCTGGCTGCCCTGGTGTTTTCGTCCAACCACGGTTCACATTTGATTTTAGGATGTTTGATTTTTAACGGACACACAGCGTCCAGAACCGTTTTGCAGGTGGAGTGAAACCATGAGCTGAGGGCCTCGGTGTTGTTGGTCTCTGGGATGGTACAGTTTTGATTAAAAGCAGATGAAAAGTGACCAGCAGTGGAAGAGTTCAGAACACGACAGAGTCGAGCTGCAGCACGGGGTTTAGCTTTAGTGCAGGACAAGTTAGTCTCAAATAAAACAGGCCTGTGGTCTGAAAATACAGGGTCACTACTCACTACATTAAAAACAGGTAAACCACACGATAAAACCAGGTCCAGGGTGTGTCCACGCTCATGTGTAGAAAAAGTCACAGATTGCACAAGATTAAAAGAGTCAATGATGTTTAAAAAGGACTGAGCCATGGGTAAATCAGGACAACACACAGATATATTGAAATCCCCTAACAAAAGAATTCTGTCATATTTTGGCATAATTTCAGCCAAAAGGTCTGAGAACTCGTTTATAAAATCCTTATTGTATTTGGGAGGACGATAAACAGCCACACAGAGCGTGATGTGGGAGGAGCCAAGTTCAAACAGGCTGTGCTCAAAGCTGCT
>JBBPBX010012483.1:0-37014 GCA_038048925.1 Garcialebias charrua
GGACTATGTTTTGCGTTTTGTTTAGCTTTTCCCCACTTCTGTTTAGTTAACCATCACCCTTCTTGTATTAAAAAAAAGCACATTCTTGAGTTTTGCAAACTAATCCAGCTCTGCTCTCCTCTGCAGCCTCTCCAAGAGTATTGCTGGGAATGTGTCAGAGCTACCACAAATACACAAGGCCCAAGAAAATCAGAGTGTGTGTTGGCACCTGGAATGTCAACGGGGGTAAACAGTTTCGCAGCATTGCTTTTCGAAACCAAACGCTTAACGACTGGCTGCTGGATGCTCCAAAAAAGGCAGGCCATCCCGAGTTCCAGGGTACGTTCCCCTTTATTTGTCTGCAAAAACACCTGGTTATCATCACTGTTTAACAGCATGTTTTATAGGGGTGATCTTATTTACCTTGTTAAAAACGTGGCTATGTTTGAAAATGGTTGATAACGTGTAGGTAAGAGGATCGGTTGAACTCTTACATGTGTACACAAAACAGACAAAGTCGTCATTAGATTATATTTTTTTAATTAGAAACTGAAACTAAAACCAGACAACCCAATTCCTGGTTATTTTTATGTGTACCGGTACTCGTCGCGCTAGAGCAAATTCATTTCTCTTCTTTCTCTGTTTTTATTTTGTCCAGGAATTTTTAACTTTTAGGTAAATTTAGTCAAATATATCAACATACCGGTAATAAGTTTACCCTTGAAAGGTCTTATGACACAATTGTTTCTGACAAAACCTAAAAGTCTCTAAAGTTTTAGTTTTTTGTTAGAATTATTTCTCCTCGTAACATTATGTAACATTACTACACTCTAGCGGTCCTAAGGGATCAAATAGACCACATAGAAAGTGCTTTAAATGTATTTTCTGATCACATACAGTAATCATCACACCTTTCAGTAATGCTTATTTTATTTTACTTCTATTATTTTTGTTTTTAAATGTTTATATTTGCTCTCTCGGTGATGATTTGCTTTTTACGTAAAAATCATCAGGACAGACTTCATCTTACCCCGAAGAAGGGAAGGCCTTTCCAGGATATTGTTGTCAAGTTCCACCTCTTGTCTCACAACATCTTTTTTTAGTTTAGACGCAAAGAGGAAAAAACACACTTGCAATGTGCACAAGTAAACATTTATAGTTTAAAAAAGCAGTTCCACGTGAAGGCTCGGATACTCCACGGCTCAGAATGGCTGACTCCCATTGACCTGACTGAAATCAGGGTGTAGCAGATGTACCATGCTGCAGCAGTCTATCTGGTTCAGTAAAAATGAAAACCAAATGAAAAGAAACTGGTGTTGTGCAAGACTAGTTTTGGGAGAAAAAAATAATTAAGAAAAATTACAAGACAAAAAACAGAGAAAAGAAAAGAGAAACTCGACTTCGGACCCCCGAGCGGCAGATCTACGTTTGACTAAAACAATGCCTGATTTATTCCTAATGGATCTGAAGCGTCTGGGGGGCTGGGTGGTCTTCCCAAAATCCGAGACTGGAAGTTTTCAAGAATTATCAAAATAAGTCTTTTGGGCCATAAATGGCATAAAATTACCATAAAATTAATATTTTGTCAATTTCCTTTAAAAAAAAAAATTTATGCAATGTGGATTTGTTTATTTCTTTTTGTAAGAGTTAAGGTGTCTCACATATTTCATGGTTTTCACGAGTGTATAAATTGTATGCTGGGGGGAGGGGGGCGTCGAGGACTGATGTACCCTTTTCAGAAAGAAAAAAAATGTGGACTGGTTTTGATACACCCTGAATGACTAACATGCTGCTTTTCTCCTGCATGGTCGACACTCTTCTTCTTCTTCTTCTTGTGTCTGCATGGTCGACACTCTTCTTCTTCTTCTTGTGTCTGTATGGTCAACACCAGGCTCATTTAAATGACAGTTCTGTGAAATGGCTGCACAGACCCGTCCTTCCTCTATCGGTTCATAAATCACAGGTGAAGCATCCATGTCCTGCTCAGAGGTGAGCTTTCAGAAATGGATCGAGTCGAGCGGAATCAAAAGAGGCAGAGCAGAACTCTGCTGTGCTGAAGCAGAGCACGATGCATTCAATGCCTGTCAGGCGTCTCCCTCGTGTCATTTACTGTAATGAATGACTGTAACTCACTTTAGCGATCCTCTTTGTGGTTAGTTATTTTTTTCAAGTAACTACTAAGTTGCTGTGCATCATTATCAATCTTCCCTTGGTAATAAGTCTGTTGTTTAATCCTGCTAATGGGCGGTCACCACTACTATCATAAGTTCATCACATTACTGAGCCGCAGCACATTCTTCTTTTTTTCTCTGTCTCTCTTCATATGTCAGCCAGCCTGGCCATCAGGTAGGCTGTCTCTGAGTGACAGACCTCCCCACACGGCAGGAGACAGAAAGAGAGTGTCGCCGCACGAGTGGACAGCTTTACGAGTGTCTCTGTGAGACTTGTGTGTCTGCTAATTTAGTTTTTATAATTAAAATTAACACTAAAAGAAGGCAAGAAAGTTCATGCTCAATAATCCAGGTATCAAATCCAATAATTCTCAATCAGGTCATCTGGACAGTTTATTTTTAGTAGAAACGTTTCACCCTCACTCCAGAGGGCTTCATCAGTAACACACTGTTCCCCCACCAAGCCGTAAACAACTTAAGTGGACCAACCAGTTTGCTGGAGCCAAGATGGTTTCTGGAGGCCGTCCTGTCTCTCGTCGACTCCTCCCAGGCAGGCAGCCACAGCCAAAGTGGTTCAAGACAAGAAAGTTCATGCTCAGTAATCCAGGTATCAAATCCGATAATTCTCAAATCAGGTCAATCTGGACAGTTTCTTTTTTCTTTTGATACCTGGATTACTGTGTGAAGCTGCCGGCTCGCCTTTTTATTCTCTCCCCCCAACCTGTCAATCAATTCAGTAGATTGACAGGTCGGGGGGAGAAAAAAAAAAGGCGAGCCGGTAGCTTCACACAGCTTCAGCCGCAGCGGTGTTATATCTTATTAAAAAGTTCAAAAAAATAAAAAAACAGGGAGCGCTGGTCCTGCAGCCCACAGCACACCAGGAAATTTGCCGAACCTCGCGCAGCCACGTTGGACACGAGTTTAATTTGCTCGCGACAAATTCATTCATGGATAGTTGGCACAGCGTCTTCCTTCAGTCTCGTACCACTTTTCTCCTTAAATCCAAATGCCATACCATACCATACCATTTTATTTATAAAGCACTTTAAACAGGAACAAGTCCACCAAAGTGCTGGACAAACAAACACGCAACAGGCAACACATACAATGAAGTACAACACGAAAAACATAAAAACATTGCAGATCATAAATCAAACGATCCAGTACACATCAGCTGGCATTGAAAGCGATGGAGTAGTAGTGAGTTTTTAACCGGGATTTGAAAACCGAGAGGGAGGGGGCCTGTTTGATGAGCAGCGGTAACTCGTTCCAGAGTCTTGGGCCTGCTACAGAGAACGCTCTGTCACCCCTGCGCTTAAGGCGAGTTTCTGGAACTATTAAGAGTACCTGATCCTCTGACCTCAAAGCACGTGGAGGAACATATGGGTGTATCAGATCCGAGAGATAGGCCTGCATCATTGCTGACTCGTAGTCTTCCGGTTTAAAGTGTTTTGAACACAAAACACTTCTACGCGATGGAGCAATGAAGTCGGCTCGTTTGACTTGAACAAACTTTATCCATGCATTCGGAATCCTTTTGATTTGGGGGAAATAATGAACACTAACGCCATCCTTCGAGGTATTGCTGCAGAACTGGGCAACACATCGGTTCGGCATTTTCTTAGTTGTATTCGTAACTACTCTGGTCAGAAATAAGAAAGCTACGTTGATGCATGATGCTCGTTATAACTCCGTCTCCGTCTCAAGATGGATCCTTGAATGACGTCGATGCCCATATATGGAGAGGGACACATTTTGCCGGAGCTGCTGCGTTAAAATCCTTTAAGTCATGAAATAACCCATTTAGCGTTATTTCTCTACAATATCTACAATAGCTCCTGTTTTATTATTTAAAGCTCCCCTGACATCATCTTTTAACTTTCCATAAAATGGCACAACATATATATATATATATATTAAGATTGACCTCTGATCGTTTTTGCTAAAACAATGTTAAATTAATTAAAATTCCTCTCTAAAATAGTTTAAAATTAGCGCCGTTTTTTTTTACATGGTAAATACGGATTTTCCCGTCGCGTGATTATGACGTCACATCGAGACTCGGCTCAAATGCGCACATTGAATACAATGGAGGAAGATACAAACGCGATCCGTCCAATTTAGCCATTTAAAACTTTAGATTTTAGCGGTTTGTCTTCAGAGAAGCCAAAGTTATTTCGAGTAAACAGCAGGTTATAATTTTTTTTCTGCTGCTGCTGTTTTTTGTAGACTTTTCACTTCAGGAAGTGAGCAGCTGTGTGATGAGTTACAGGAGCTGCAAGTTGAGAGGCAGAAGGAATTCTACAACATCTAAATCGTTTCCACAGCACTGAAATGGTAATATATTAGTTAATGTTTCTAATAATTATTCAACATTAATTTATAGTTTAAAAAATTAGTCCCTTTTAAAATATCTGTTAAATATTTTAATGTTTATTCTAACATACGTTCTGAAATTTTTAACTAGTTTTTATTTGTGTATTTTTATCCATCAATATTTTTTTATTTTGTTGTAAATTTACATTTATTTTAAACAAAAACACTTTTAGATGTTTGAATCAGTTTGATTTCATCCGTCCTGTTTGGTCCAAAAAATGCAGCTGAGATGTCTTGACTGGACACCTGTCCAGGTGTCCCTGTGATGGACTGGAAACCTGTCAATTCAAACAATAAATGATATTCACCCCAATTTTTTTAAATCATATAAATACTTTATTACTGGTACATATATAACAAAGCCCCGCTTTTCTGTTTAAGGTGTTGGATGATGTGATCAAATCTCCCTACACGTCATCCGAATCCGCTGACACGTCTCTTTGTTCAACTCTTCTTGCCCATGGAGAACTAAAACAACAGAAACGAAGAGGGAGAACACGACCCTGCTGTTAAAGTGAAAACAAGCTAATTCAAACTATGAGAATAAACATTTTGTGATGCTTCATTTGAGTGTTGTCTTTTTTAAGGCTACAAACTAAAAAATGTTTTATGGTGACATGTTTAGGAAAGAAAGTAAACCAGCATCCTTTTGACTTGTTCAGTTTTTATTAAAATTGTTAAAGGTTTGTTTTTGATGAAATCTTATAGAATCTGCATATGGTGCCAAAATTAATGCTTGTATATTTTTAACTAGTTTTTATTTGTGTATTTTTATCCATCAAGATTTTTTTATTTTGTTGTAAATTTACATTTATTTAAAAAAAAAAAAATTTTAGATGCATCTTTATGAATCCGTTTGATTTAAACCGTCCTGTTTGGTCAAAAAAATGCAGCTGAGATGTCTTGACTGGAGACCTGTCCAGGTGTCTCTGTGATGGACTGGAGACCTGTCCAGGTGTCCCTGTGATGGACTGGAGACCTGTCCAGGTGTCTCTGTGATGGACTGGAGACCTGTCCAGGTGTCCCTGTGATGGACTGGAGACCTGTCCAGGTGTCTCTGTGATGGACTGGAGACCTGTCCATGTGTCCCTGTGATGGACTGGAGACCTGTCCATGTGTCTCTGTGATGGACTGGAGACCTGTCCATGTGTCTCTGTGATGGACTGGAGACCTGTCCATGTGTCTCTGTGATGGACTGGAGACCTGTCCATGTGTCCCTGTGATGGACTGGAGACCTGTCCATGTGTCCCTGTGATGGACTGGAGACCTGTCCATGTGTCCCTGTGATGGACTGGAGACCTGTCCATGTGTCCTGTGATGGACTGGAGACCTGTCCATGTGTCCTGTGATGGACTGGAGACCTGTCCATGTGTCCCTGTGATGGACTGGAGACCTGTCCATGTGTCCCTGTGATGGACTGGAGACCTGTCCAGGTGTCTCTGTGATGGACTGGAGACCTGTCCAGGTGTCTCTGTGATGGACTGGAGACCTGTCCATGTGTCCCTGTGATGGACTGGAGACCTGGAAACCTGAAAACACAAACTGATATTTTTATTAAAACAGCTATGGAAATTTATGTTTTTTGACGGTATTTGATATAAATTTATTTTTAAATTTAATGATTGACATATAAACATTTTATTTTTATTTTTAGTGAACATTTAGTGCATGTAAACATGCAAATTTCAACTGGAAATATGAATGATGTTTTTCAGAACGTATGTTAGAATAAACATTAAAATATTTAACAGATATTTTAAAAGGGACTAATTTTTTAAACTATAAATTAATGTTGAATAATTATTAGAAACATTAACTAATATATTACCATTTCAGTGCTGTGGAAACGATTTAGATGTTGTAGAATTCCTTCTGCCTCGTCAACTTGCAGCTCCTGTAACTCACACACAGCTGCTCACTTCCTGAAGTGAAAAGTCTACAAAAAACAGCAGCAGCAGAAAAAAAATTATAACCTGCTGTTTACTCGAAATAACTTTGGCTTCTCTGAAGACAAACCGCTAAAATCTAAAGTTTTAAATGGCTAAATTGGACGGATCGCGTTTGTATCTTCCTCCATTGTATTCAATGTGCGCATTTGAGCCGAGTCTCGATGTGACGTCATAATCACGCGACGGGAAAATCCGTATTTACCATGTAAAAAAACGGCACTAATTTTAAACTATTTTGGAGAGGAATTTTAATTAATTTAACATTGTTTTAGCAAAAACGATCAGAGGTCAACCTTAATATATATGTTGTGCCATTTTATGGAAAGTTAAAAGATGATGTCAGGGGAGCTTTAAGCCACTACTACATATTAATGGCGATGCAATTTGAAAACATGGTGGGTGTTGACCTTTAAGTTGTTTACGGCTTGGTGGGGGAACAGTGTGCTGGAACTACTCTGACTGATGAAGCCCCCTGGAGTGAGGGTGAAACGTTTCTACTAAATAGAAACTGTCCAGATGACCTGATTGAGAATTATCGGACTAAAAGAAGGATTTGTATCTCCTGGATTAAAGAAGAAATATGTTCAAATTGAGTATGTTCAGTACGCGCTTGAAAATGATGGAATTTGTGAATGACTCCTCACATTAAAAAAAAGTATTTTAAATGTGCAACTTTTATTTCAGGCAGAGATGGCTCTAAAAGATTTACTTTATTGTAAAAAAAAAAAAAAAGCACAAAAAAAACCTATTAAAATAGTAATTTTAAGCAGGCTGTGCTGGTCTGAGCAACCCAGTCCTCACCTCCTTCTACAGGTGTGCAGTGGAGAGTGTCCTGTGCTCCAGCATCAACGTGTGGCATGGAGGCTGCACAGTTGAAGAGAGGAAAGCTCTACAGAGAGTGGTGAAGGCTGCACAGAAGTCTGTTGGAGTCAGTCTCCCCACCATCACAGACATTTACACCTCCAGATGCAGGAAAAGAGCCACCTGCATCATGAAAGACCTCACTCACCCAGCACACTCACTCTTTGCCCCACTCCCCTCAGGACGGAGGTTGAGGAGCATCAAATGTAGAACCACTAGACTGAGGAACAGCTTCTACCCTGAGGCTGTTAGACTCATGAATAAATAAAAATAAAATAAAAAAATAAACACTGCAAAATATCACATTGTGCTGATGCTGATCTGTTTTCTTGTTGCTGTGTTCATCTGTGTTCATCTGTGACCATCTGCTCATACAAACTCATGTTCGTGCTGCTGTTTATTTCCACTATATTAGGCTTAGTGTATTACTAGTTGATGTTTTTCTTAGTTAATTCTAGATGTTATTACTGTTTTTCTCTTGCATTTGTTGTTGGATGTAACTGGGACCCCGTGTACATAATCTCGTTTTCATCACATGTACCACATGCGGTGCAAATGACAATAAAGACTCTCTGACTCTGACTCTCTTAAGTTGTCCTCCAAGGAACATCTTTCAGAGGTTAATTTGTTGCAACAAAAATCAAGATTTTTGTTCTTATCTATTGTGCGTTTAATAATTTTTGTTTACTATTACTTTGTGTGAATAGACAGTTAAACCAAACAAAACCTCTTTTTTTATTTCACAGACAGCAAAGCCAACCCCATCGATATCTTTGCCATTGGTTTTGAAGAAATGGTTGAACTGAATGCTGGGAACATTGTCAGCGCCAGGTAGGATGTTAAGTATCTGTGCTGAGATAATTGACCTTTAGAGTCTATGAAAATGTGAAAAGTATTTTGAATACTGGTATAAGAAACCAGATATTTTTCTATATGTATAAATTTTTATTTATTTATTTAGATTTGATTTTATACTTTATATTTATAAATTTCTTTCGTCTGATCCATCTTCAAGGGTCTCCACAGCGAGTCATCCTCCTCCATCTCTGTCCTCTGCATCCTCTGTCCTCACTCCAACTACCTCCATGTCCTCTCTAACTGCATCCATATATCTCCTCTTTGTCTTTTTCCTGGCAGCTGCATTTCTAACATCCTTCTACCAATATACCCACTGTCCCTCCTCTGGACATGTCCAAACCATCTCAGTCTGGCCTCCCTAACTTTATCTCCCAGTTGTTCAACCTGTGCTGTACCTCTGATCTCATTCATATTCTTATCCATACTTATCACTCCTAAGGAGAACCTCAACATCTTCAGCTCTTCCACATCCACCTTTTGTTTCTTTTGTCAATGACACTGTCTCCAGACCATACAACAGAACTGGTCTCACCACTGTTTTGTAAACTTTTCCTTTAACCTTTGCTGCCACCCTTTTGTCACAAATCCCTACTCCATCCTGCCTGGACTCTCTTCTTCATCTCTTTACCACACTCTCCATTTTCCTGCACCTTTGTGGCCTCTGCTCCTTGTAGCCTCACTGCTCCACTGGCCTCCCTCCTGTTCAGACTCGTATTCTATTTTGTTATGACTGACATTAATTTCTTTTCTTTTAAGTGCATACCTCCACCTCACTAGGTTCTTTTGCATATATCTGAAACACATTTAGTAAAACTTTTTTTTAAGCAAGCATTCAAAACAATCATGAAAAACAAGCTGATCTCTGTGGATGCCATGGATTAGATAATTTGACCTGAATCTGTTCTTAATAATAAATAATAATAATGAATTCAATTTATAACGCACTTTTCATTAGTGAAAATCTCAAAGTGCTACACACATTGAATGCTACACACATTCATGCACCGGTAGCGGCAGACTACCATGCAAGGCGCTTTCCAGTCCTACCGGAGTAATATTGTTCTTGCAATATTACTTTTAAGTTTGAATAGCTACAATGCTTTTGTCTGATGGATCAAGGGATAAGAAATCTATTAGCTTTTTAAAAATTATTATTAAAAAATTCAACACGATAAATTAAACATACAAATAAAACACTTGTTTTCTTACCTGTACTGTTCTTAATTTTCTGTTTTTGTGTCAGCACTACAAACCAGAAACTCTGGGCAGCTGAACTCCAAAAAAACATTTCAAGGGACCACAAGTACGTTCTGCTTGCTTCCGAGCAGCTTGTTGGAGTGTGTCTGTTTGTGTTCATTCGCCCACAACATGCACCCTTCATCAGGTAGGCCCTGCACATATTTTTATACAAACATGCAATGCCTAAAGAGCCGCATTAACAGATATTATCCACGTCACTATAATTTACAGGGACGTGGCCCTTGACACGGTGAAAACTGGAATGGGTGGAGCTACGGGTAATAAGGGAGGAGTAGCCATACGTTTGCTGTTCCACACCACCAGTATCTGCTTCCTCTGCTCCCACTTTGCAGCCGGCCAATCACAGGTCAAAGAGAGGAACGATGACTACAACGAGATCACTCGCAGACTAAGTTTCCCCATGGTAATAACTATTACAGTGACCAATTAGGGCAAATCATTTATTTTAATCGAGCTTCATGACATCGGTCCTGTCCTCCAGGGTCGTCTGCTGTCCGCACATGATTATGTGTTCTGGTGTGGAGACTTCAACTATCGAATCAACTTGCCCAACGAGGAAGTGAAAGATCTCATCAAGCAGCAGAACTGGGATGCTTTGACTGCCGGGGATCAGTTGCTAGAACAAAAGAATGCTGGGATGGTGAGAATTACAGAACACATTCAACTTTACTGCATTAATACATTAAACATTTAAATTCCTAATCACAAAATGTGTTTATTAGTTTGAGGATAAAAAAGTACCGGTAGTTGGTTAGAGTCCTACAATGCCATGCAAAAAAAGGAAAAAGAAAACTGTTTTGGGGGAAAAGTTACTACAATGTCTTAAGTTTGTTTATTAATGTTTATGTTTATTAAGTTTGTTCATTTTTTTACAAAAGAAACACAATACAAGACAATCCCATTAATGATACGTACACAATGTAAAAAAATGAAAGGTAGCAGAAAGAAGAATAAATCTTATTATATCTGCCCCTTTTTTCAAACAATCAGATTAAACAATAATAATAAGTTAAAAATGTTGTTTCACAAAATACTTTGATAAGTATTATGTTGTTGGCAGAACAAATGTATAATTTTTGTTCTTCAGTATATAAAACAATGGTGTGAAAAAAGAGAAATGCACTGACTGACGCTGATCACAAACATGGTTTAACTAGTTGCAGTGGACCTACACGACTCTGCTCAGATTTCTGATTGCAGTAAAAACTATTTATTAGAGATTTTGACTGATTTTGACAGATGTCAATTTTTTTTTATTGATCAAGACAAATGGTACAGCAATTTTATTCTTTAGATTCTATATTTAGATGGCACATTATATTTAGATTAGAAGAAATACAGTAGAAGTGTTGGATGTCAAAAATATCGCAAATTAGCTTTTTTTAATGCATTTTCTTACTTTCAATGATCATTTAAAGTATGTAGCATTTATAGAAATTATAGTATAATAATTTACAATTTGCTAGTGAGTTTGCTAGTAAGTTTCCTTGACATTTAGTTAGTTATTGCCTGCTCCTGCTCTAAATAAATGGAGATGGAAATTGTTTATATTTGATGTAATTTGTTAATCCGTAGAAGTTTTCCCTATAGACATGCAAAACTTTCAGTCATACAAACTTGTTCAGTGACATAAACATTCATCTGAAATAAACGCTAACTAAATTCTTATTTTTCAAATGTCTTCTTCAGGTCTTTCGAGGTTTCATTGAGGGCCAGGTAGATTTCCCCCCCACGTATAAGTATGACCTCTTCTCAGACGACTATGACACCAGTGAGAAGTGCCGCACGCCAGCCTGGACTGACCGCATACTTTGGAAAAGGAGAACGTGGAACTTTAACAAGACAGGTTGGATGCTGAGGAGATACAAGTCGTGCTATACTAAAACAAATTTCCTTACTCAAAATCTCAAACAGTCTAACTAAGAAATGAACATTTTACTTTTACTGTTGCTGTATTTATTTGAGTATAGATATGGCTATTTAAATGATATTGGAGTAAGGAGTTAACATGTATGTTTCTGTTTGTATTTGTTTTCCAGAAGAGGATATGAATGTTGTAGGCACAGTTTCTACATCAGGGGAGACTGAGGATGATCCAGAGCCCTGGAGCCCTGGTACTTTGAAGTACTACGGCAGGGCTGAGCTCAAGACTTCAGACCACAGGTAACCACCATGATGCATCTGTAACTATCAGATAAATAACTGAACCATCTAATCACATGTTTTTGTAATATTGCTGCAGTAAAAAGTGACCATGCTTCTCTCGTGTCTTCCTTTAGGCCTGTGGTGGCAGTAATAGATATGGACATCCTAGAGGTGGACCCAGAGGCACGGCACCAGGTCTACAAAGATGTCATTGCCAGACAGGGGCCACCAGATGGCACCATCTTGGTGTCCCTCTGCACCTCTGGGCCTGATGACTACTTCAGTGATGAACTCATAGATGAGCTGCTTGATAAATTCACCACTTTTGGAGAGGTCATCCTCATCAGGTGAGCCTACCATCTCAATGCAAATATATCGGCGTGTGTCACCTTCACACTTTCACATTCATTGAATGCCTTTTTTTTTGTGCAGGTTTGTTGAAGAAAAAATGTGGGTGACCTTTCTGGAAGGTTACTCTGCTCTGGCTGCGCTCTCTCTGAGTGGCTCCACAGTAAGTCATTACATACATCCGGTTATAGTTCAAGACCTTTCAGTTGGATCCATGCTAAATGTTACAGGTGGAACAAACGTAGGGCATTTAGATTAAAGTAACTCACTATTCAGTTTGTTTCAAGATGCTCAACATTTTTGAAGTACATGCTTAGCAATCTCTTGCCAATACCACTGAAACACTTGATGTAGTATATGCCAGTTAATTTTTTGAGAAAACTGGTTTAAAGCGTCCAAAAAGATAAAGTATTGTAATGGAAATGATCGTGTTGAGTACTCAACAAGAAATTGGTTCATTTGAGCGTCTTTACTTTAAAAACGTGGCTGATTTAGCATCATTGTGTATTTGTAGCCTTTACCATACACAGAGGGTGGCCCAGTTTACTCTGCAGGAAGTAATGCAGTTTAAAAAAAAAGCATTATTTATTTAGAGTAGGGACAAAACTATTTTACAGAATCTAAATTACCCCAGTATCACTGTGGTGTTACCTTTATGTGAACCAGTCTACCTCAACAATTTGGGAGGATAATGCACTATCACTATAAGTGGGAAGCAGAATTCAGTTCTGGCATCGGCTGTTATTTGAATCACATTTTAGTGGAACAATATGAACTTTGAAGTGGACCATAATGCTTCATTTCAAATATGAAAACATTCTTGTTCAAATAGTTCCCAGCCTGATGGGAATTCTTTGTCTGCTTCGCTTGTTGGTCTTAATTTACTAATTTATTTTTTAGATCCTTGACAAGCTGATTGACGTCCGATTAAAGAGTCCAGGCTGGATCAAGAGTCTGGAGGAGGAAATGAGTGTGGAAAGGATCTGTGGAAGCATTCCCATGTCAGCCAGCTCCACTCTGCTTGCTGAGGACGTGGATGTGGGTGATGACGATTACGATATGGAAGGTGAGGAGTTGTCACCGAGCTTTCCTGGTCCTTGGAAATAAAAAGTGCTAAAAACATTTTCCAACTGTGATTTGTTGTCTTCATGTGTTTTTCTCCAGGTGATGTGGATGATGAGGTAGAAGACATCCTCCCTCAGCACCTGCAGCCTGGAGCAGGCTCTGCTCCCGGATCCTCCCCCCTTCCTTCTCCCCATAGTAGCCCCTGTCCATCCCCTACCCATGGAGAACCTGCTGCTCCCAGCAGACCCAGTCGTGCACCACAACCCTCTCGCCCATCACAAGGTAACGAAGCAGGAAGTTAAATAAGATGTCTCAAAAAGATAATTGAATGACTTGCTCAGGTTTTAGTCTCTTGTCTGCTGGAATAAAAACTTTAAAAGTTTTGTTTTTTCAATATGTGGAAGGTGACTCGAGTACCTCAGCTCAGCTAAGGGAAATTTCAGGTAATTTGTGTGAATAGTGTAGTTTGTGTTGATTACCACGTACGTCTCATTTAAGTGTTTCCTCTTGAAACATGCATAGATGTGTGATGATAAAATGTGTGCAGTGTAAAGCTTTTATTTCTTTGACCCATTCTAAATTCTATCTTTGCACAATAAAACATAAAGAATGGAGAGAATTGCAAAAGGTTCAGGCACATAAGTGTGTGTTTTGACAAATAAAATAACTTGTACTTCATTATGCATAAAGTAGAATTTTAAAGATCTGGATCTTGGGTATATATTTTAAAATAATTTGAAGAGTATTCTCTGTGTGTAGTGGTTGACCATGTTTTTGCAGAGTTAATAAAGTGAAAAGTTTATCTTTAAATTAAATATTTAGAAATGGCAAACATTTGTTAACGGTTCCATTTATTAACATTATTAATGTCTAGAGCTAAGACTGGAATTAGAAACACTCTCTGTCAGTCTGCCCATCTATATTGTGAGCACGATGTCTTGAAAAATAAGCAACGTGCTGACTTCCATTTTGCTGTGTGGCTGCATCTAGACATAAGAAAGATTCCTTCTGAAAATTAGGTTGCCACGTCAAAATGCAAGGTACCTGTTGCCATATACTGTATGTCCACATATGATGTTCATCTTGAACCGATTAACAAAAAAATGAGCAACATGCCGACTTCCATTTAGCTGTATGGCTGCATCTAGGCTTAAGAAAGGTCACCATCGAAAACTGGATTCTTCTTCTTCTATCAGCTTTTCCCTCTTCACCACAGCGAGTCATCCTCATTGAAAATTTGGTTACCATGTCAAAATGTAAGATGGCCACTGCCATATGTATGTGAACTGGCCACCCCTATAATTTCAGTAAGCTATGCTTTCTAGTTTTTATATTGCTCAAAAGTATAGCTTCTTCTAATGATTGGCATAAGGTAGCCTGTGGGGTGGCTGAAGAATGATGGCCACTGTTAGCCACCCTCTGTCTCTGCCAGTGTGGTCATGGATGAAATTACTCCTCTAGCCAGGATCCGTCACGCTGCCTCAGACAATCAACAAAAAAGCTACCTCTCTTCTTCTACACAGTGCAACTCCTACCAACTTGAATATCTTACACCAAAACCATTAAGGTTTACTTTCATTCCTAATTCCAGTCCAGGAAAACACTCATCTCAAAAACTACAAACATTCACTATTCAAGTCCTTCTGCAAAGGGGGACGCAGGGGTTAATGTTAATATTGTTTGTTTTCCTGTGTTTTGTTTCCGTTCAGGGCCTCCTGTTGACTTCCAGCCAGGAGCCCCCACGTCTCAAAGCATGGAGCCCAAACGACCACCTCCCCCTCGCCCCAACGCCCCACCACCCAGACCAGCCCCACCTCAACGCCCACCACCACCTTCAGGTAAAGTACCATTAACTCAACCATTTTTGGAACAGAATTATTCCCAGCCTGACCAGGAAATCCTTCTCTGGGGGTCTGGATGCACGTTTTCTCTTGAATGAGGTCTTTTAAGCAGATGGTAACGTTTCACTTTGATCCCACTGCTTTGCCAAATACGTGAAGGAGGCGCGTGTCCTCAGCCAGTTAGAAAGGACTCTGGAGGTAAAGTGACAGCTCTTAATTGAGGAGTGTGTTCATCTTTCTTATGGGGTTGAGGTATTTGATAGAGTGGCTGCTGTTTTCCATCAGAACACAACTCATTATCAACCGTGTAAATTAGGGTAACTTGTTAAAATGCCAATGAGTGATTATTAAGTTATTAAACTCATTGTTAATACGAAAAATGTATCACCATAAATTTAACTCTAAAGAATTGGGATATTTGTGCTTCTTTACTCTAGAACTAACCACTTTTGTATTCATAGAATAATTTCCTAAATATTCCTGACATCACTACTTTATGTGAATTATTTATTTTGGGCTTGATAAAGCATTAATATTTCAATGATCAAACACAGAAGCAGTCTTTCTGCAAACTCTGCTTGATTTCAGGCTTTATATACAATTCCTGCTGACAGTTTAATGTACGGTAGTATTTTAAACTTCTGTAGTTGTACGCAGCTGACTTTCACATTTATTTTTTGCCACAAGGTTTTTCTGAACCCAGTTAGTGTTAGTTGTAGCATTTTCAACCCTGTTTCCTCATAGTTACTGTACTTTGTGCATCATTTACTTAATTCCCATAAGATATGATTTGGTAGATGTACTCCATCCTTCTGTGTTCCTGATTTAATGAAAAAGTTGTCGGATGTTATCGATACTTGTGTTGACAATTAGCTAGATTTTATTTCAAACTCTATCTTGTACCATCAAGACCACAGCTAAGTATTTTCATTTTTAATGCGCTTTTGTATGTTTTCTTCTCTTCTTTTACTTTCTGCGGGGACATGTAATTTTTTTCTTTTTAAGACTGTGGCAAATGTCCCAGCCCACTGCTTGCTAGAAGAGGCAGTGAAGGTAACAACAAGCCAGTAGTTGTTTTTCAAAGTAATCTGATTCCTGTGCTCTAAACTCAGTCCAATACTGTATTACTGTATTGTGTTTGTCTGTGTGACCTAGATGTGATTAATGGTCTGTTGAGGAGGGAGAAATGTTTACATTATTTAGGTCATATAGAGATTATAAATGAATAAGCCACAAAAAAGTGTATTTTTAACCTTGAAAATAGTATGTTCTAATCCACATCTAATATTTAGCAGTAATAATGCATCTTTAACTAAAAGCTTTTAGATGCATTTCCTTTAATGAAACTAAACTCAACATTTCACGTCAGGTTTGGAAGTAAATATCTCTAGACAGACTCCCTTCAAAACTGGCATACTAAAAGTACAGTACTTCCCTTCTATGTGTGTCTTTCACTAAACTGGTGAATGGAATCCCAGTACAAGAGAAGATGTGTGTTAAAGAACGAGCCCTTAGCCTGGCCCTCGCCATTCCTACGCAGCTCCGCTCAATTCTCATTTCCCTTCACTGCTGGGTCTGGGACTTCTCCCATAGACAACGATTTCTCCGGTAGATTTTTGACCGGACCAATCAGAGAACAGAAGGGGCGGAGTTTTTGGCCCCTAACCCACGCCCCCACCTGTCCCAGCGCAGCCAGCGAGCATTCGCATGTTCTCATTCAAAGCGATGCAGGACTGTTTTATATGTGACACAAATGTATTAAATTCCCCTTCTTAATCCCTTATCTGGAGTTTTCTTTTGTTTTTTTGCCAAAAGTCAAGTGATCGCTCCCTCCTCCTCCTCCTCTCCCTCCGCTGAGTGCAAATGAATGAGGAAATGGCTGAGGTTGTCACGAGAGAATTAAACTCGGGTTTTACGTTGCTGCCCGAGTCCCTGCAGATTTTCTGGTCTTCTGGTGTGCTGGACCAGCGCTCCATGGTTTTATTTTATTTTTTTAGAACGTTTTATTAACATATAAACACAGAATATGCAGCGGCAGCGAGAGAAAATGCAGCAGGAGGCGGAGCAGATGTCAAGTTCAACAGACCACGGGGGAGCAGCCATATATGGCTCTGAGGGGGAGGGAGCAGAATGCTTTTCCCTGTTCAAAATTTTTCTAAGATCCAATGGTTTTGTTCCTCAGCAGAGGCCACGCCTCCAGCAAGAATCGGTTCTCTATGGAGAAAGTCCCAGACCCTAGTACGAAGCGAAGTGAAGGACAAGGGTCTGGTTTTAACCAGGCTAACGAGCCCTTTGTCTTTGAGTTTGTCTTTGCATCATTAGCTTCACTGCAGTAACTCCTTATGGCAGACTGAAACTCTGAACTATAAGGCAACAAAGTTCATGCTCAATCATCCACGTACCAAATCCAACAATTCTCAGTCGGGTCATCTGGATTGAGCATGGACTTTTATGTCTTGAACCACTTTGTCTGTGGCTGCCTGACTGGGAGGAGTTGACGAGGGACAGGGCGGCCTCCAGAAACCATCTTAGCTCCATCAAACTGGTCGGTCCACTTAAGGTGTTTACTGCTTGGTGGGGAAACAGTTTACTGGAACTCCTCTGACTGATGAAGCCCTCCGGATGGAGGGTGAAACGTTTCTATAAAAACAAAACTGTCCAGATGACCCGGCTGAGAATCATTGGATCTGAATTTTAAGCTTATTGCTTTGCCACATTGTTGCCCTTATTGGCTTTTCCTAGTGCTTCTAGCAAGCTGTTTGTTTGTTTGTTTGTTTGTTTGTTTGTTTGTTTGTTTGTTTGTGGGGGACACCTGTCTCTTGATCTTTAGCAAGTCACTGTGTGTAACAGTAATGTGGTTTGGCTTCCTTTGTGCTGCAAAGGACCAAAAAGTCCCGCTCTTCCTCGTCCAGATGCTCCTGCAGGTGAGTGCTACAGCCCATGAAGCAGCCACGCTTCAGTGTTTCAGTTGATGTCAAGCGCTGTTAGACGATTCTGTAAGTTTCATGTTTATCTCATGACCATCTCATGTTTTGTGTGAAGTTTTATGCATGGTGGTGAAAATAAACCACCTTTTTGCCACTGTAGTCTTGTGTTGTGACAGACTCTGCCCGTCTTTGGGGTTTGATTTTGTCTGTCTTCACCTGAGCTGTTTGTTTGGTGTGTGTGTGTTTAGCTGATTCCCTCTTTCATAGTAAGGGTGTGTGTGTGGTTAGAAGGCTTAACTTGTGTTTGGTGACTGTACAGTGAGAACTTCCACTGAAAGGTATTTAAGCACTGTGGGAAAATGACTGCAGGCTTCGAGAGAGTCTGACAGAGTCAGGAGTTTCCTTACAGCTCACACAACAAGGCCTTTCTCTTTTACACACACCTGCTGCAGCTCAACTGTCGTCACTGATGATGAAGTTGGCTGCAGTTTGTTCAGACTGAGATAAATGAAGTTTTCTCATCTATGAATTTTATTTGTTTAAATGTTTTCTATAAAGACACCTTGTATTTGCTCTCAGAGTCTGCCTTTTAACAATGTCTTGTCTGATTTCATCAGGTCGAGGTCAGGCAGCAGCTGGAGCTCCTGGACCTTCCAGACCAGTAAGTTTACAACAGAAATATTTACAGATGTTTCTTTTTTTCTTACTCAACGTTTTATCTTCTGTTATTATTATTATTATTATTTTTCTGTATTGTAGAATATTCCTGCTCGAGCTGGCGTGATCAGTGTTTCCCCTCAGTCTCGCCAACCACCTCCATCTCATCCTGGAGCACCAAGGCCCATCCCCGAGGTGCATCCTGGGGCCCCTCGGCCTATCCCAGACACCCACCCTGGAGCCCCGCAGCCTGTGCCCAGTGCTCAGGCCAAACCACCTGACCTGCCTATTGGTAAATAAATATGTGGAGGGGAATATCCTGGATTTTTATTTTATTTTTTTAATTAAATTTTATTCATTTTAAAATATAACACACACAA
Organism: Garcialebias charrua; assembly: GCA_038048925.1. Taxonomy (NCBI): domain Eukaryota; kingdom Metazoa; phylum Chordata; class Actinopteri; order Cyprinodontiformes; family Rivulidae; genus Garcialebias; species Garcialebias charrua. The sequence goes on from JBBPBX010012483.1 coordinate 18,818, forward strand.
AAAAATCACAAATGTGACAATACAATACAGTATCAAGAAATAAAATGAAGGGTGGCAGAATGAAGAAGTCTTATTATATCTGCCCCCTTTGTCTAACAGTCAGTTCAAACAAAAAAATCATCAACAAGTAACAGAATAGAAAATAACTCATAATTATTGAATTACAAAATGACACGCAAAAAACTAATTCATGTACCCGTATTTTCCGGTGTATAGGTCGCACCTTTTTATGGTTTTTTCAAGGCCTGCGACCTATACTCAGGTGCGACCTATATATGGCTTGTTATCACTTTCGGTGAAACAAATTTTAAATCCAGCTCATTTCACAATTACGTTCATTTATTAAGGAAAAGTTCAGCTCAGACATATATTTGCTATAATTTTTATCAAACAAATAATTGTTTTTAAGTGTTAATCTTCTTAAAAGCCTTGCTGTGCGCTCCTGTGGCAGACATTTGCAGCAGAGCTAAACGTAGGTGCGACCTATCGGGATTTTTCCAATCTATTGGTGATAATTGGACAATGCGACCTATACACAGGTGCGACCTATACACCAGAAAATACTGTATATGTTATTTACAGTAGAATATTTGAAGGGAACGTGAAGGTTTTGATGATATCAGCCTCATATTTGGTTGTTTTTCTTCACTCAGGTCCTCCCCCGTCAGGACCCCCTCCTGCAGTGAAACCCCAGGTTCAGTCGCCCATGAAGCCTCAGCCGGCTCTCCCTTCCACACAGTCTCAACTCCCTCCACCAATGCAGCCCACACATCCAGCTCCTCTGCAGCCGCAGCAAGCCGCTGCTCCTACAGCAGCAACTCCACCTGCTGGATCCCCTTCCACCACCACCACCATCCCTGCTGGGTCTCAGCCCAGTCTGGCCTCTCCTAAACCTCCACCTCGTTCCCGCTCCTCCCACACTCTGCCGCCTGAAGCTGCCAAGCCTGAAACAGCCCCAGCTGCACAGGTTGGTGTCCATTTTCTGTCAGTCATTGGAATTTCAGCATCTGAACAAAGAACTCATTTACTAGTAGAAGGATGTTAAACTCTATGATATGGATTTACACTTTATTCATATTCTGCTCACTGAATGAGACGCTGCACTTCTAGACAGATGTCCCTGTTTCCTAGTAGTGCTAAAAACAGAAATCTTTTCTTCTTCTTCTTTGACCCGCATTAGATTAATTTAGTTGTCTTTGTCATTCTTCCTGCTTTTGTCTCTGATGTATTTCTCTTTCTCACAAGCTGGAGAAGCCATCAGGGTGAAAGGTACTTAATATTAAGAGCTCGCTGTTGCCATCTCCCCTCATTTAGCCCGTCACATGTTCTCACTCATACGTGCTTAAATTGTTTTAACGTTTTAATTTAACCCAAGTCCATTAATTTGTTACGTTTAGTGAATCTATGTTGTTTTTGATGCAACTGTCGTTAATTTGAAGTCCGCTACATTAAAGGTACCCTGTGAAGAACAATGAAAGGAATATTTAAAAAAAAATTGACAAATTTAACAAATTAAAAGCTTGAAAGAACAATTTGTCACATGTCAATGATCTAAAACAAATTTTAATGTCCAATTTCAAGAAAACTTTTGTTCACTAGCTCCAAAGGGTATCTTTACTTTTTTTTTTTTGTTGTCTCCAAACATAAGGCCCATGGCGTTAGCGCTTCACTGATTTTATAGCACTGGTTTGTATAGTTGTTTTAATTTGAAAGGTGTTTCCTTTGTTTCCTCCTCTTTAGATGAACGGACTGAATGGATTCTTTAAAGAAGCACAACTGAAGCCTGACCCCTTTGAAACGCTTACACCTGACTTTCTCTCCTCCTCCTCCTCCCAACGTACCACCCAGTCGCTGAACAGAGGCTCCTTCCTGCGTTCCCCATCCTCCGTTCCTCCATCTTTGTTCTCCACCACCACTCTCCCCTCTTCCTCCTCCCACCAGTTGTCGGCTGTATCCGACCTCCAGTTCCTGGATCCGCCTTCTTTTCCCTCGTTTTCCACCCCGTCCGTGCTGCTCCCGCCTCCTCCGGCCCCCTCTCGCAGTCGTTCTCAGGAGATGCTGCGCGCCTCCCCCAACCCCTTCGTCTCCGAGCCGCTCCCCGCCCGACCCAACAGCACCAATCCGTTCACGGGCCCCCTGGCGCAGCAGCAGCATGAAGAGAGGCGCCCGCTCACCCCAGACTTCAGCCTCCGACGTCAGACCCTGCCTGCTCTGACTCAGCCACTCGTTCCCGCCCCCGCACCAGCTGCTCCGCCCTCTCAGCCTGATCCGTCCACGTCTCTGTTCAGACCCACAGCAAGTCGGAATTATTTGCTTTCTGAGCCATCCCCTACCCCCACTTTCCCCCTGGCTCCCTCTTCGTCTCTTCCTCCTGCCCTTGCACCACGTAGCCACCCACCTCCCTCGGGAGGCAACCGAACGAGGGCGTGGGTCACGTTCGACGACGATTTGAATTTCAAACCCCAAATCAAAACGCAACAAAGGCCCAATTTCCTTTCCACGCCCCTCGTGTCCCAAACTCCGACTCAGTCATCCCGCTCTGTGTTTGACTCGGAGCCAGACTGGTTATCCTCTGCACCCGAGGTATTCCTGCCCCCTACCGTTCCCACTAGAACTGCAACCAGTAACCCAAAGCTCCCAGAGAGACCCGGTAATAATGGCTTCTTCCCCCGGGAGTCAACGGAAAGATAATAACAACCTTCATCTTTACGGGGCATATTCATATATGTATAGATCTATGATAAATGTGTATATGTTTGTGTGTATGTACAAAGGATTATTTAAAAAAGTATATTCAAATCCAGAGTGTTTTAAACAGAGAGGTTTTCCTTCTTCCCTGATAATAGCATTTATTTCTATGTTAATGTTTATTTACAGCAGCAAACATCTGGACAACTGTGTCCACAGTGCAGTGTTCTGTAAGTAAACAATATGTTGGACTACATGTGCAATATCAAGACATGACTGTGCGTCTGCCCGTGGCTTCACAGTTGCTTCAGTTCGTCTCAGTGGTTCATATCCATCATTGTGACTGCTCTGGTCACTCTCTTGGTTTTAACACATCATCGCATAAAATGCAGGAACAAGTTGGTCCTACATTTGCTGCTTTTGCAGAAATATGATTTATCTGATGTTTTTTTTTTTAAAGAAATGCAAATTTTAAAAACATGTCTTGCTGTTTTATGAATGTAGTTTAATTTGCACTGAGTTTTGCCTTTATGTTGTGAGAGAGAGAGAGACGGCAACATGAGGCGTTCAGGCAGCCGCAGGACTGAAACTGTATTACCGCCTCCGTTTAACAAGAATACGTTATGATCTTTTTGCATTCAGTCAGCATTAAGATGATACACTTGGCTGAATATTTTAATAGATCTAAATTTAAACCATACCAACCAGTTATAGATGTATATCATTTCAATATGGAAAGTACTTGCTGCAGCAAGACTGCAGACTAAACAAGAGAGCTTTTCGTCTCTTTGGTTTCTCTATAGCACCAAACAGTGCTATTGTAAGCTCAAAGAGTGTTACAGTTGTGTGTGTACATGTACTTGAAGTACAGCAGTGATGCGATTTGGATCAGCAAGCACTTATTAACATAACGGCACTTTGATTTGGTTTAATTTAATGTAAAGGAGGAGTCGTGCTCACCTGTTGTAACTCTTACTGTTATTACTACTGTGGTGAGACGTGACGTGCTGTGTTTGAGGTCGTCCATTGTTGTGTTTGTTTGGATGCGTGCGAGCGTGTAAAGATTTTAGAGTGGACCGCCAGAGTTTTCCTCAAAGGAAGTCTTTTCGGTTTCGATAAAAGCAGCATATTTCCTCGCAGTCATCCGTGGCTGCAGCTGCATGTGAAAACGAGGACGACTTCTCTGCAGCCGAGCTGAGCACGTAGACTGAACCATCGCGTGTAAGATCAGAATCTTTCCACTTCAAGTGGTTTATTCCAGTTGAGTTTTTTTTTTTACTGCACTTCCCAGAGATTTGTCACTTCTTGAATGTGTGTCAATACTTTTGTCTTGCATTACCTGCTTTACTCATTAACAATGACAAGCAACGGGTGCATAAAGGCTCAATGACGGTACTATCATCTCGCAACATGACACACACCAGCTGTTTTCTTCCCTGCCCTAAAAATTATATATTCTGCAAATGTGTCTGGTAAACATTTTGCTGAATCGTAAAAAAAAAAATCAGATTTCTCTGCTCTTTACACATTTGTAAACAAAGTAAGAAGTAACCAATGTTGCCTGCAACGATGGCAGCAGCTGTTTGTGTGAGCGAGTGTATCAGGCTGCATTTGCTTACATCGTCTCTAAACTGCATTCAGTGTGTTAGTGTGTGTGAGGTTACTAGTCACCACTTTGTGTCATGTCACCGTTTACGATTCAAGTTTATCGGTGTAATTTTTTTTTTAGAAGACAAGTTATTTTGCGACATAGGTGTCCCAGTGTATGGCTATAATCCATAGTTAATAAAAGTCCGTGTTGTGAGTCATTCTGTGTGTAATAAAGTGAAAACGCACAGCTGTAATTCATGTTAATATCCAATGTTCTATAAATCAGATTATTGTGCAAACGGCACATTTATGTATGAAGCAGTCTGTGTTGGATGTATGCTAAATAAACGTATGTTGACACGAGTGTGCGTTTGTTATTTATTGTAGGATGGAACTTGATTGTGCAAGAATTAATGTATGTAATGTACCATTTTTTTTGTAGTAGCATATTATTAAAAATTCTTTGATAGAGTTTCTGATTACTAATAATCAGATGAGATGCAAACTGAAAATGTACTAATGTAAAGTATCATAAATTAACATTGTTGTGTATTATTAGCTTTTATTTCACCAGGCAAATCCCACTGAGATCACAAATAGAGAGGCTCGAGCCTGAAGGCAACTTAAACATGTGAGGGATACAATGCTTATTTTCACTTGAATCAGTATTTCATTTGTCATTGCATGTTTCATAAGCGTTTCCCTGCTTTGATCTATTTCAGGCTATTCTTCAATTTCCTTTAACCACACAAACAGATGATACGTCTGTGCCCCTCAGCATATAGCTTTAAACAGATGCAGACTTGTCTAACAGATTGGCAGCATACCCAGACTTGAAGTCATTAATTTTTTTTATTTAATTTAACCTTTTATTTATACAATCTCATTGAGTCACTACTCATTTTAAAGAAAGACCTGTTTTAGACTGACAACATGTAGAGTACAGACCATATACAAAAGCAATAAAATGAAAAGTCAAATCAAGGTGCCATATAAAATAAGATAAAATACTAAAAACATTTTCTAATGATCTTATCACATGTTTAAAATACTGTACCTTAATTAAATCAAGGTGACGGCTTCAGATCTTGTTGCAAGGTGTTATATGAGCTGGTTAAGAAAAGGCCTTTAGGCCTAGTTCAGTCCTTACTGAGGGAACGCTGCAGGTAATGAACCTGACCGCCTTCATGTCATGGATGGTGCAAATTGTCTGTTTTACTAATACATTTATTGTTCAATATTTTTAGCACGGTGGCGCAACTGGTAGAGCTGCTGCCTCTCAGCGAGCAGGTCCCTGGTTCAAATCCCAGTCCAGGGGCCTTTCTGGGTGGTGTTTGCATGTTCTCTCCGTGCATGTGTGGGTTTTCTCCAGGTACTCTGGTTTCTTCCCACAGACCAAAAACTGTGTTAGGCTGATTGGTAACTCTAAATTGTCCCTAGGTGTGAGTGAGAGAGTGGATGGTTGGTCTCATGTGGCCCTGTGATGGACTTGCGACCCGTCCAGGGTGTACCCCGCCCCTCGCACATTGACTGCTGGACATGGGCACCGGTGACCCCCGTGACCTCAAATGGAAGAAGCGGGTAAAGATAATGGATGGATGGATGGATGGATGGATTTTTAGCACATTTTCTTAAATCTATTTTAGTGTTTGTATTTTAGCCCATAGTGGCCAGTCTATGTTTTTGTGTGTGTGGTAATTTATTAATACAATATTATACAGTAAATATAAATAAATAACCACAGATTTAAAAAAATACCAATTTAGATTTAAAATCTGCTATGCATGCACTGTATGTTTTTGGAAGATGACCTGGGACCTTTTTACGGCTCTAACAGAAGGTTCTGTTCTTGGTTCTGTTTTATTTATTTTTTTCTTCATATATTTGTGCCTAATTGCTTCACAGACGCTCCTCTTAAACACTTTAAAATACATCTATACTTTAGTAAATCACAGCTGAAATACCTTGAACATTTAAAGTTATGTCCTGTCCATTAAGTTCAAAGATGTACTGTACAGTACTTATGAAAAAAAAAAAATCACCTCGTGTTGTAATGTCGTTTTCCGCCGTTAGAGGGCAGTATATCTGATGAGGCAATAAAGGGAGCGTCGTTCGTTAAAAAGTTGTAGAAGAAGTTGAAGAAGCTGAACGTCACGTCCTGTAGTATTTGCGAGAAACGGTACCTAACTTTAATAACGAAAGAATCTCACTAGTTTTAGCTACATAGGTAAGTGTTAATAATCTTTTTGTTTTCACTATAGATAGGTTGAAAACGCTGTGCAGCAGCTCGATGCTAAACATCAGCTAAGCTAGCAAGTGTTATAGGACGCGCGCTACTCCTCTGTTGCCATGGTTACTCAAACACTGGCCGGAGTGTAGCCTTGTCGCCCGGACTTTCGTTCTAGGTTCATTTAGGAGCAAAAACATCCGAGCCTTTCTTTTTCAGGAGGTTAGTTTGTGGAGAGCATGGTGCAGCTGCACGTGAAGCGCGGAGACGAGAGCCAGTTTCTGTTCAACACCACGACAGACGCTCCTCTGGAGGCGGTGACCCAACAAATTACAGCCATTTACAACGGGAGGCTCAAAGTGGACCGAATCTGTTCAGGTGACAACTCACCTGTGCTCACCGTTTTACACACATAACTTTCAACAATCTGCCCAACATGACACAGATGTGTTTGCTCCTTTGTGTGGTTGTATCCTCAGAGATGCCAGAGCTTGCAGATCATGGTGTCACACTTCCACCCAACATGCAGGGGCTGACAGAGGAGCAGGTCGTGGAGCTGAAACTGAAAGATGAATGGGAAGACCGGTGTATTCCCAGTGGCGGGGCAGTATTTAAAAAGGACGACATCGGAAGGAGGAATGGACATGGTAAAAGTTGACTTCTTCCGTTACATTGAGTAGGAATAAAAGCAAACAGACCTGGCTGTGCTTTTAAATATACAGGTAGTCCCCGACTTACGAACGAGTTCCGTTCCTACGTGACATCGCAAGTCGAATTTCAACGTAAGTCGAAAATACGTCCAAACTGCACCTTATACATACAGTACTGTATTTTACCAAGCACTTAGCCTATCCTAACACAGTACCCTACATAATTATCAAAAAACACATACATTTCAGAGCCATAATGAAGTGAAAAAATAGATAATTTCCTACTCTGGAATGCTGGTGAAGCCATTTCCTCCATTTCTCCCTCCCGGATTCTCCATTCGTTTACGTTGTAAAACCGCCGTCCATAAAACAGCTACTTTTCCACAGCTGCTGCCTGTTTCTGCCTGTCCAGCTCTATCTTAACACAGTACCCTACATAATTATAAAAAAAAAAAAAACACATACATTTAGGAGCCATAATGAAGGGGAAAAAAGTGTTAATAACCTACTGGTATGCTGGTGAAGCCGTTTTCCTTCGTCCATCCGTCCCTCCGCTGTAATCTCCATTTGTTTACGTTGTAAAACCGCCATCCATAAAACAGCTACTTTTCCACAGCTGCTGAGTTTCCAGCTCATGTATCCGAAAGCAGCAACCTCTGATCTGACACGGTCGGTCGAAAGCCGGCTGTCTGTCCAGCTTGCTCCAACAAGTTTTGTAGCATGCGCAGCTAACCGGAAATTGCATAAATCTGCTTCAAAATAACAATAATAATAATAATAATAAATGGTCCAGAGGACCAGACTTAGCTTTTTTAGAATAATAATAATACTTTATTTATAAAGCCATTTAAAACAACAACAGTTGCAACAAAGTGCTGTACACATAAAATCAAGAACATTTAAACACATAACATAAGATTTTTCAAATTTATTTATTTTTATTTATTGAATGAGATGCGTGACGTAACCCCGAAACGTTGTAAGTCGAGGACTACCTGTAGTGATGTTTTGTATGGAACTGCATTGTTTAACACAAGCGGACAGACTTTGCCCTTTTGGTATTTAATCAATATTGTGATTACCGGTAAGCTGTTACACAAAATGGTGACGTCCCAACTGACAGGCTCATGCTTTGAATGTATTCTCTTAAAAGCCTTGCATAAATGTGTCCAGCGTCCTTGTTTGTTTACCCGAGTAAATTCCAAAAATGGCACTTTTATTCAAACAAAGTCTCTCCTTTACCTAATAAGCTCCTAATGATAAAATGAAGGAGGTGCTGATGAGGACTGTGGAGGAGGCAAAGGCGCTCGTCTCCAAGGTAAAAGATGGATTCATTTGCTTCATTTGTCAAAGAGAGGACAACACGTCACTTTTGTGGTTCTCCCTAATTTTGCAGAAACAAGTTCAAGCTAATGTTTGTGTCACTGTGGAAATGGTAAAGGAAGCACTGGATCAGCTAAGGGGCGCAGTCATGATTGTGTACCCCATGGGACTTCCTCCTCATGACCCTATAAGGATGGAGTTCGACAACCAGGAAGAGCTCTCGGGGACACAGGTGAAACATGGTACTGTTTGATAAGATCCTTTTCAGTCCCTTGCATCATTCTCCTTCTGCGCATTCTGTCTTCCCCCTCGAACCGTCTCTGCACCTCAGGCGTCTCTCCAGGTGATGCCCGAGGACGAATGCCAGCTGTGGTGGGCTGGTAAAGAGATGCAGAGAGGCAAAAAGCTGCAGGACTATATTGGCAAAAATGAAAAGACAAAGCTTGTGGTCAAAATTGTAAAAGTAGGTGCCGTCTGGATCAGACTGCAGAGTTTTTGCAACTTGCAGCATGTTTATTTTATTTTTTCCCCAAAAAAAACTTCACGTTAAATTTTGTTTCTGTTTCAGAAAGGACAGGGGGCACCAGCGAGAGAGCCTCTGGTCACTGACGAGCAGCAGAAACAGATGATGTTGCATCAATACAGAAGGCAGGAAGAACTTAAGGTGAGGATAGGTAAAGCCAAATAATGCATCTCATGTAACTATACTGCAAATGCAGCATATCTTCTTATGTCATTTTCAGAAACTGGAGGAGGCAGACGATGACAGCTACCTGGACTCACAGTGGTCTGACAGACTGGCCCTCAAACGACAGTTCCAGGGCCTTACTATCATCAAAGGGGGGCCGAAATGACGTTCAAATGTACTCTGCACCTCTGCTAGAGAAGTACGTCAACAGCTCCGAACGCAGTTGACCAAGATGCCTTAATACCGTACAGACATCTGTTTTTACTTGGAGTCTTCCAGAGTACCGTTTGTCTTTGGACATATTTCTATATCTGGACTCTGCAAACATGTGAAGGGCCAATCAAGGCTCATTAGAGTACTGGTTCTGAGGAAACTACTGTTCTGATGAGTATGTCATCTTGATGTAGTTTTGTGCTTTAAACTCCCTTTGTGTTAAAATTAAAATAAAGAATTGTTTGCTATGCATTTAGTGAAGCAATGTTGCAAATGGAAGATACCGTGTTTTTTGCCCTATAAGTGGCAGTTTTTTGCATAATTTACATGCCCTGCGACTTATACGCTGAAGTGACTTAATTATGGATTTTTCCCCATATTTATACATAAATTTATGACTGAGATATGACCGTTTTCATCCATTCTGACTGAAAATATTGAACACTACCATTTTCAGCCGCTAGATGGCGCTCAAGTAGGATGGCATACCGTTGTATCATACAATAGGTAAAAGTGGCTATTAAATCTGCTGTCTGCGATTTCTGTATGACCAAAGCACTTAGAAAAATTTTGAACAGGGAAAGCATTCTGCTCCCTCCCCCTCAGAGCCATATATGGCTGCTCCCCCGTGGTCTGCTGAACTTGAGATCAGCTCCGCCTCCGCTGTCAGCTCCTGTCGGAGCCACTGCATATTCTGTGTTTATATGTTAATAAAACGTTCTAATAAAATAAAACCATGGAACGCTGGTCCAGCACTCCAGAAAATCTGCAGCAACTGGAGCAGCCACGTAAAACCTGACTTTAATTGGCTTGTGACAACCTCAGTCATTTCCTCATTCAATGCACTCAGCGGAGGGAGAGGAGAGGAGGAGGAGGGAGCGATCACTTGACTTTTGGCAAAAAAAAAAAAAATTAGTCCAGATAAGGGATGAAGAAGGGGAATTTAATACATTTGTGTCACATATAAAACAGTCCTGCATCGCTTTGCAATTATTTCAACGAGAACCTGCGCAGCCGCTCCGGGCTCGCAGGCGGGGGCGTGGGTTGGTGGGCGTGGGTTAGGAGCGTGAGAAGTTAGAAGCTCTGTTTTTATTGGCTGGTTAACCGCGGGGCACTTTGGTTTTTATAAATGCTTTTATTACCACCGGGAGACGCCAGAGGTCTATAGTTTTTTTTCAGAGATTACCTGTCAAACATCTATCTATCATAAAATAGTGGCAGAGTGAAGAAATATGTTTAAAAAATAACTTACATTTTTCTTTTTCTTCCTTCGGCTTCTTTCGGCTTTTCCCTGCGTTAGGGGTCACCACAGCGATCTAGTAAAAAATAACTTACATACTGATCCTTTAATGGTACAACTGGCTTGCCAAAGAGGGCTGCCATCGTTCTGCTCGCTGCTTGGAGCAACCATCAAATCAGCTGCACCGCCCCAACGAAATGCAGCTTATTTGACCATTAAAGTGCATTTATTAAGCAAAAGTTCAACTGAGACACACCTTTACTATAAAGTCGAGCAAACAAATAATTGTTTAGGTGTTTATTGTTGAATTTTGAAGAAACAAGCAGTGTTCCTCCTTCCTAATTTCCTCCCTGTCTGCATGCTCCTGGAGCACCGAGGCAGCGAATACTTTTAAAATGCAGCTGATTTGACCATTAAAGTCCTTTTATTAAGTAAAAGTTCAACTGAGACACACCTTTACTATAAAGTGGAGCAAACAAATAATTGTTTTCAAGTGTTTTTCTTGTTAAATTTCAAAGAAATGCAGGGGCTCGTCCCTCTGCGCGTGCCCGCTTCCACGAATTGAGTTTTGAAATACAGAAAATTTGACCGTCAAAGTGCATTTATTAAGCAAAAGTTAGACTGAGACACACCTTTACAATTATGAGCAAATAATTGTTTTTAAGTGTTAATCTTGTTAAATTCTTAAAGTCCTCCCGTGAACACGGCCACCATTTGGCAACCAATTTATTTTTGGCACAACACCGGCCCACATTTCTGGATTCAGCCCACATTTCCGGGTTGTCAGCGGTGATGCATAATAGATGCGACGTACAGTATATGGCAAAGCGACGTATTTATGGATTTTTTTCCCCACTTTATTAGACATATTTGGATTGATGCAACTTATAGGGCGGAGCGACGTTTATGGCGGAAAATTTGGGTGCAGCAACAAGGGACGCTCCACCTTTCCTCTCGGTCTCAATAGTAGCACAGACACTACCTAAAGCCACTGCTGCTCAGAGGTGGGAAGTGGCCACATTGTAATCGTCACAGCGAAGCGAAACAAACTGTTTCCTTCACTGCTTTGATAAGGGCAAACCTCATGGGAATGATTGAAAGAGGCCGGTGTAAAAGGAGCAGTCTGAGCTGCCAGTGGTCTCCGCTGTAGAGGAAACAACTGAATGACAGCACGTTGATCCAAAAACATGTCCGTTTGTCATGCAGCAGCAGTACAGTACAGTACTGCTGTTGTCTAAGACAAACACCGTCACGCAGTGTACATGGATGCATTCAAGAAGTAGACTCTTCCACTGGTACATCTTCATCTTTAAATCACTTCTTTGCCTGCTGCCCTCAAACATCTCCTCCTACATGTCTTTATGTGAGTGCAGCTACAGTGTGCACTCTCAGGACATGATTACCTGCAGTGTTCCGTCAGTGAGGACTGAACTTGGAAAAAGGGCCTTCTCCTACTCCGCTCCTGCTTCATGGAATATCTTACAAAAAGATCTGAAGCTCTCGACCTTGACTTCTCTAAATGGTTTTCAGAATCTGTTGGAATCCTGGCAAAAACCAATGCAGATTTGTTCCTGTTTTTGATTTTGTACATCTACCTTATAATGTTTGCTACTTTTGCTACTTTTTCTTTTGTCTATTGTTTAATGTATTTGTACCATTGCTGTTCATCGTTCTTTAGTTTGTAGCAGGTCGCTTTCGTAAATGAGCCCTCAAAGCTCAATAAGATTTACCTGACTAAATAAAGGTTGAATGAATGAATGGACTATTTTGAACTTTTTAGCATCAATGGTTTCGTATTTTGAGCCCAAAATATCCGTTATATTGAAAGGTACTCAATACAATGTCATGAGGTCTGGTCAAAAACTAAAATCATTAACAAAACCTGCACAGTTTCAGGTTTGCACTCTACTTTTTCCATTGAATGATACAGCTGCTGTGAGGCTGGATGATAACGAAACAATATACCAAGAGGCAGAATAGATAACAGAGCAGCTTTATGAATTATATCCAGTGATTTGAACCTTTTCACAACATAATCTCAGCTTTAGCTGATAAATGTGAGTGAATATACTGTTTAAATATGCATGAGTGGCTTTCTTTTTTTAACAACACAAACATTAACTCTATATTGCAGAATAATATTGCATTCTTCTATTGCAAAGTTGGCAAAACTGTGATTTATGATATTTGAAACTGTCTCTTTAGTCATGAACCAATGCCAAAAATCATAAGGCAGCATCTGCAGAGGGTCATTTATTCAACAGGGGGTGCCATTTAAATAAGAGTTCATCCAAATTTCCTGGATGATCATGTCTCTGCGCTCAATCCTCTCGGCCAGTTCTGCTTCCTCGCTCACATAAGTCACTTCATCCCAACCGTTTCCCTCCTTCCTCTCTGAAGCCGAGAGTAAAGAGCTCTCTGTTCCCTCATCATCGTCATCACCTTCTGTTTCCTCCGCCACATTGTCCCGCTCCTGGCAGTGAACTGCCTCGGCTGTGCGTCCCTCACGTCTCCCTCGGCAGGTCACTTGGACAGACAGAGCCAGGAGGGTAAAGAGGAGGCCGACGCACACGCTGGATGTGAACAGCAGCGCTGCCATTTCTGGGTGTTCTGAGTTTTTTGGGGGGGTAGGAATAGGGAATATATTTCAGACTTTCTACATATGATGTGAATTAACAGCTGCAGCATGTGGGGAATATTTACCTCTGATGTAGACGTAGGCCAGAAGAGAGTTGCTCACCACTGCCCCTGAGTTTTCTGGCCCGTCTGATCTTTTGATAGCAGGCTCTTCCAGATCTGCCGGAGAAGCTTTTGGGAACATTACAAGCACGATAAGAGCAAAAGGTAAAAAATAGCTTGAAATTCCAGTACAGTATTTTCTGGTGTATAGGTCGCACCTGTGTACAGGTCGCATTGTCCAATTATCACCAGTAGATTGGAAAAATCCCTAGATAGGTCGCACTGGTGTATAGGTCGCACCTACGTTTAGCTCTGCTGCAAATGTCTGCCACAGGAGCGCACAGCAAGGCTTTTAAGAAGATTAACACTTAAAAACAATTATTTGTTTGATAAAAATTATAGCAAATATATGTCTGAGCTGAACTTTTCCTTAATAAATGAACGTAATTGTGAAATGAGCTGGATTTAAAAATTTGTTTCACCGAAAGTGATAACAAGCCATATATAGGTCGCACCTGAGTATAGGTCGCAGGCATTGAAAAAACTAGGGATGCACCGATCCACATTTCTCACTTTCGATCCGATCCTTATTAACTCAGTATCGACCGATACTGATACTTTCTCGATCCGATACTGTTCAGGTATTTGACTCTGTATAATGAAACTTTTGCACCCAAACTATTCATTTTAACATTGTGTGAGATAAACCCAATGAAGACACTCTTAAGCCTTACAATAGGGAACCCCCCTATTGTAAGGCTTAAGAGTGTCTTCATTGGGTTTATCTCACACAATGTTAAAAAGGGCAGTCACAGATTGTGATTGAACACAAGTGCTCTTTGAAGCTGGATCGGAAAAGTATCGGCAGGTTTGATCCGATACCCGATACTTAAATAATGCTGGTATCGGATACCGATACCGATACTGGATCGGATCGGCCCCATCCCTAGAAAAAACCATAAAAAGGTGCGACCTATACACCGGAAAATATGGTAATTAAAAAAATCAGTACCTTTTTCTGTAGTAGGAATCAAGGCGGTGTCTATTATCTTTGGGTCTGCTTCCTTCAGTAAGGTCTGTGGAACTATCATAAGAAGGACAACAGAGGAATCTTGCATCATTAATGTGAGCCAGCTGTAACTAACCACGAGTGGGCTACAAAGGTAGCACACACGTTCTAGAAGACGGGCCCAACAATGATGGAAAGAGGAACTCACTCCACTTCCTGACTACACATTATGATACATGAACAATGTAGCGGTGCCTGTTCCATAAAGTCTACGAGGATATAAAAAGAATGCTGTGTGTGTGTGCATGAGATAAGATCAGAAACGCTGATAGCAGGGCCCAACGTAAGAACTCAGTGTAAGCTTCAAATGCTCACTAATCAAACTGCAACACAATGAACAAGGCCAGAACGTCACGTTGAACTTATTTTTACTTTATAATATCCTTTCATGTTGCGTTGCAGGTCTGTAATGCCATTATGTGAGTGAGGGAAGAGAAAAAAGGGTCCTACCACAGGAATACAGCACAGTGAGGTACTTCCTGGTTCCTGGAAAGCAGGGGTCCCTAAAGGTCTGGTTGCCGACAGCAACGGCACACTTTTGTTTGCTGTAGCAGGACTTGGACACCAAGTGCACGGCCTCGTGGTTCAGACACTCTGAAGGGACAAACCAAAGACTAAATCAAGGACAGCTGTTGAGACGTTTCTCCAAACACTGAAACATTTAAACGCCGAGTCAGCATTCACGCGCTTGTTTTCCCGTTTGTAGCCTATTCTGTATAAGAGTTGCATTCGGGCCTAAAAAAAATCCGGCCCCAGCCCGTAGCCATTTTTCCGAACCCGACCTGATCAAATTAACTGTACCGGTAATTACAGACTTTACACGGTCTTTAAGCTTTTACTGCTTTTGAAAGCAAATCAGTTTGACATGATATTTTAAAAATGTATTTCAAAGTAAGGAAGATATAAGATTTCTTGTTTCACCAAATGGATTTTAACATGCAAAACAAATAGCCTAAAAAAAATCAACTAGACTGGATGAAAATATTTTTTGAGCTAAATTATTTGAAAAAATTTAGAACAAGGCTATTTTAATTGAACGCGCTGCTTGCTTCGGCTTTTGTAGCTTCAGATGCTGCTACTTCCTTCAGCGCAGGTGACAGCAGGTGTGGAGACGTGTGCAGCCAGTGATCAGCAAATCCATCCATCCATTATCTTTACCCGCTTCTTCCTTTTCGGGTCACGTGGGTCGCTGGAGCCCGTGTCCAGCCATCACTGTGCGAGAGATGGGGTACACCCTGGACAGGTCACAAATCCATTTCAACCGGCGAGTCAGCAGATGTGCGCGGCCGGTGGCCGGTTGTCCATCTGAGCTTAACACAGCTTTTTTTTTTTACCTCTTTAAACCGGCTGGTCGGACCTGCCTCCTCCTCAACAAGTAAACACAATTTTATGTTGTGCATTCTTATTTAGTTTTATTTGTGCTGTATAGTTCGTAAAACTGCATCAAAGCCTGAGACCGGCCCGGCCTGCACATTATTATGGCCCGATCCGGCCCGGGCCGGGCTCCGGGTTTGAAATGACGACTCTATCCTGTATTCTTTTGGACTCTAACTACTTTTGCATATTTTCTTTTACCAAAAATATTTGCTCAATTGGGAGTATTAAGTAGTGACATGTAGTATTTGTAACTTTTAAAACTTTTTGCATAATTCCCCATAGAAGTTGAGGAATCTCCACTTCCCTCTTGTCAGCTTCCTTTTAGGTTGAGTTCGTCGTGCTTATTTTTTTTATTTTTTTTGCTACAGTTTTATTACATTTAGCTTTTAGCTAATGTTTAGATATTTTTATCTTTTAGCTACAGTTTGGCTGTTTTTTGCTTTTAGCTATAGTTTTGCAAAATTATGCTTTAAGCTCTTGATTTGCTAATTGTAGCTTTTTGCTACAGGTTTACTGAATTTTGCGTTTAGCCAATGCTTTGCCTTTAGCTTCCACTGCTACTTTTTGCTGTTATGTTTGCACTAAATTTAACTATAATTGAATTGGTTTTGGCTTGTAGCTTTTTGCTAATCTTAGCTTCAATTCTGCTTATTTTAACAGCTCTGTTAATTAATTATTCAACAAATATCAGCAGTCACTCAGCACTCCGGCTTCTCACTGCATTTTAGCAGAAAAAGCGATTTCTCTAGTTTAATATTTGAGTGAGTTTTGTTGCAGTTAACACAAACAGTTTTTGTTTTTAGCATTTATCCGATCCTTGTAGCCAAAGAGTGCATGCAAAGTAGTTTATTGTTGTTATAATTTAGATATACAGTATTAGTGTAAGTTAAGTGATCTTAGTTTTATTTCAAATCACTTTCACAGATGTGTCTCACAACCCCCAGTTTTACGACATACACCAGGAAAAGCACAGGTGAAAATACAACTTGATGTCATTAAACACGCCTGTCTCTACCTATTAATGTACTGTTTTTACTTGTTTTGTTTGGAGTTTTTTCTTTATTATCATTGCTATTATTAAAATGTGTGTGTGTGAGTGAGAAACTCCTCATAAATCAACGTAATTTCTGTTATGCCATAGGTCTTTTGATAAACATCGCAGAGGAAAGTACAAATGGAAAGAGCCAAATCAATGCTGGCTGCGCTCCACTCAGCTGTGGGGCTTTTGTGTTCCTGCTTCACTATCACACAAGAGGCCAGCCGATGCGTGCGATCAGAACAATGACGGTCTGCACAACGCTTGTGGAAATTATTGAACATGTGTTGGACTTTAAATAACCACATGTGGGGCGTTACTTCCTGCTGGGCTTTAATTTGGTTCAGACCCTCCAAAGAAAAAACAATCATTTAAAATCCCTTTTAGTATGAAACTGACATGAACTCACCGAACGGAGGTGATCCGGCCAGGTGAGAGGGGCAGACGTCAGTCTGGCCCAGGCTTCGACCGTAGACAGCTGTGTAGATGTTCAGGACCTTGGGGGGCTTACAGCGCAGGACCATTATGTCTCCTTCACATACCATGTGTTGTTTGTGCTTAGCTGAAGGGGAAACAAACAGTAAAGATGATGAGCTGGTGGGACATACCTCAATGCTCCTCCTCAGAGAAATCATGGACTCACTGGGTTTACATTTGTAATCCACATGCAAGTACTTGGCAGTGCCAGGGCAAGGGTCCGTCCCAAACAGCAGGTGATTGACAGGTAGCCGGCAATCTCTGTGACTTTGACACTCCGACAGCAACTTCTGTAAAACCAACCAGTGACATTTAAAAGAAATCCAGCATACAAATTCAAAAATACTTTATTAATCCCAAAGGGAAATTAAATGTTGTAACTCGTTATCCTCATTTCATTAAGAGATGTTATAGATACTGATGGCTGTAGACAGGAAGGATCTCTTGTAAAGGTCTGAACCACAGTGGATCCTAAGAAAATGGCTGCAGACGCCATCCGATCTGTCCACCCAGACTTGGCTGGCCTCTCAGTTCCCCAAGCTGCAGGACAACCCGAATCCTGAGAAGAACTCCTCCCTGAACAATGGTCACTCCTCCCAGCAGCTGTCGAGCTCCTCGTCACTGCGGACAGCCGGCTGCAGGTGTCAGGGGATGATCCCAGTCCTTGATGTCATGAGACGTATTTCCTGCTAGTTACAGGATCTCAGTGGTCAGGCATTCGAACACAGCTGGCAGGTAGATGGGAATGCATCTACGGCACCTCCTTTTTCAACTCATTTGACATTTGTGGCTGTGGTTGAGTTATTGTTTCAACTTTTGAGATGTTAATCAGTGGCTCCCACTTGTAAAAAAAAAAAAAACCCCAACACCTTGATGTCATGGTTATGCATCATAACAAATACCTAAAAGTAAAAAAAAAAGGTTGCAGTAAAAAGGAAAC
>JBBPBX010012483.1:37120-54004 GCA_038048925.1 Garcialebias charrua
TTTACGTCCAGAAAAAGAGGAATTAAAGTTTCCAAAAGCAAAATCTCAGAACGAATGTTAACAGAGCTACTCCAACATGCAGCCACCCCTGAGCGGCGCAATTCTAGAATCAAGGTTTCTACAGGGTCCACTGATGATGCATCCCCACAAAGGGGAACTCAAAGATAACTAAAACAGATACAAAAGACAAACTCTGCCTTCATGAATCCACAAGACACTTCATGCATTTACCGCTGAACTAAAATGGGCCAGTGAACAGTCGCTCCAGAAGTAGCTCATCTCGTACCCCCTACACAAAAAGCGCACCTGCAGAGCAGTAAACGCAGAGCAGCCACGGTTATTGCGGGGCCCGGACGGAGGCTCCCCTTCGCAGAGCAGGAACTCGCCACTCCCGTAGAAGGCCGACTGGATGGAGATGGTGGAGTGGCGAGGACAGTGGAGCCTCAGAGGCGTGCCGTCGCAGGCGTGCGCAGAATGGCTGGTGATGATACTTGACAGGTAGTCTGGTGAACAGAAGACACTGCGTCACACACACAGCATCGCACCATCGTCAAAAACACACATTAGTTACATTTGTGTAATAACCTGATCATCTTTACAATCAGCATGCTTTTTTGTTTACATTTATTAAAAATGTATCTAATTTTATTGTAATGCACCGAGGCAATGAATGTATTTTATTTTGTATTACGTTGGGTAAATATATTACTTCAGAGTTCTTGTAAAAATACATATTCTAACTAACAGATTAATACAGGTAGCTCGACTTACGGCGGTCTCGAGTTACAATGTTTTGCGGTTACGACGCATCTCCCATTAAATTTTTATTTATTTTTTATTTGAAAATTTATTTTGAAAAGCCGAGTTACGCAGTTTCCGGTTTTACGTAGTAAACGTAGCTGCGGAGGAATTCTGCCTTGTACTCTCTAAAAAAGCTAAGTCTGGTCCTCTGGACATTCAAAAAGCAAAACAAAACTGTACTGTGAATGCAGTTTTACGTCGTAAATGAATACGGAAGATGGACCGAGCTGGACGGCGGTTTTACGTCGTAAGCGAATGGAGAATACAGAGGAGAGACGGTCGAAACGGCTTCACAGCATCCCAGTAGGAAATTCTTTTTTTCCCTTCAATTTGTCTCCCAAACGTATGTGTTTTTTGATAATTATGTAGGGTACTGTGTTAGGATAGGCTAAGTGCTTGGTAAAATACAGTACTGTACTGTACGTATAAAGTGCAGTATGTACGTATGTTCCGACTTACATCCAAATTCGGTTTACGACGCCGCGTAGGAACGGATCTCCGTCCTAAGTCGAGGACTACCTGTAATATGAACTGGATGTACAGAACGTTTACAATTTGACACTTGGGAGTCAAGATGGCTGCCACACAGCGAATTAACCTTGGCGCACACACGTTTTTCACAGATGTTGAGCAGAAGTGTAACAGGATGGTAGCTCAGAAAGAGCCTTTCACAACAAAATGCTGAACGCGACATCTCCCCAGAATATGCATGAGACTGCGTAACCTTCATTTCAAGGTTTAAACCAAAACGGATTATTTCTCAGCGCAAAATGCATCTCAGTGTAAAACTGTGGCGTTAAAGGCAGCAGGTGATGGAACGGGAGTCTTTTCAGTCATTGGTTATTTTGTTTTGAAGGAGGATGTAGGGGGCCGGATGAGATGGCCCAGGGGGCTGCTTTTGGCCCACGGGCCATATCTTCTTACAGAACTGATGGTTTTAGGCTCCTTTTAGTTAGCTCCAAAACGTTGCAAAGGTGGCATTCAGTGACTTTAATCTTGTTGCAATGATCCATTCAGAGGCATTTACATTTTCTTTTAAATCTTGGAGAAGCATGCAGCTTCACAGCAGAGCATCACACGTTTACAACTCTACAGAGCAAGCAGAAGTTTTATCTACATACACCAGCTGTACTACTTGGGGGGGAGGGTGTCCTCATCTTACTTGAAAAGTCATCCAGTCCGTTCAAGCCTCTGGTCCACCACAGGAGTAAAGTGAGACACAGGAGGCTGTGGCTCCAGTCCAGTCCGTGGAAAGGACGCGTCCAGCTCGTGACTCGCATCTGTCCCTTTAATCATATTAGGCAGGCTGAGTGAGAACCAAAACAAGAAGAAGGTGCAAGGGGAGGGGGGTGGAGGGGTCCACAACACCGGAAACGTGGTCGCTAGTTGACACAGCCACAGAAAAAGCTTCCAGATCGCCTCGAGTCTTTAGTTCGCACTGGGAAATAGCAGCTGCGCAACAAGTTGCTCCGAAAGTGACGCGGTCCGGTTCTCCCAGTGCCAGTCGGGCTGTTTTCACCCGCGACCAGCCCACATCTGTGGAAACTCGAGGCGACCTACAGGAACAGCTGTGGTGGGATCATGGAGAGGGAGTGGCGCGTCAAACCATCCGAGACCCAGCACGCTGCTGTGACGCGGCACGACGGCTCTATGAAGCTGCTCTTCAGGATTTCATCTTTTTTTTTTTTTATCTGTCAGTTTCTGCATTTCCTACTTCCAAACATCAAGTCATCAAACTGTCAGACTCTTTGGCTTTTTCTGTCCTCATCGGCTAGAATCCCCCCACGCCATGATTATTTTACTTTTAATATAATCTAAAGAAAAATTACAAATGTACTTCGTCTCCGCGCACAGGCGCCACTAATGAGGGGCTAGGGGGGATCAAAGTCAAAAGTCAAAGTTATTGTCAGATCTGCAATATGTACTGTACAGGACATACACAGGACCGAAATTGCGTTTCTCTCAGTCCCTCGGTGCAACAGTAAACATCTAAACATTGAAACACTGAAACATATAATAATAGACATAAGCATAAAATAGTAAAACTAACACTGTCCTGAGTTTTTTGCATAGTGGTATAAGAGTATGAAAATTTACACCAACTCTAAAACTAAAACATTAAACATTTAATGAACATAATACTGTCCTGAGTTTTTGCATACTAGTATAAAAAAAGAGTATAAAAAGTATAACTAAAATAAACTAAAGGTTTCTAGCATTGACATTTGCAAAGTGGCAAAGCAGCGTATGAGTTAATGTACACAGTATATGTATGAGGTAGTAGTTGATGTTGTTATAGAGGCAAAAAGTGGCATATGCAGTAAGGCACATTGGGCATCCCTAAATAAGACCGTTCAGAGCACATTGTATATGTATGTAAACAGTAGTAGTTACATGTAAGCAGTAGTAATAAAAGTAAACAGTATTAATAAATGTAAACAGAGAATGTAAACAGTATTATGATTATAGGCAGTGATGTAATACAAACATTAGTGCAAGTATGAGAAGTAGTGCAAACTGTATGAGCACATGACCGAGAGTTTAGTGAATAACCCGTTTGATGACACAGAGTCCAGTGTTAAAATCTTTGTGTTGAGTGGTAATGTGTGAGAAAGTTTTAGTGTTAAGGCAGTTCAAATGGGAGGGGGGGCAGAGCAGGCAGAGTGTTTAGCATCCTGACTGCCTGATGAACAGAGCTGTCTCTCAGTCTGCTGGTTCGAGCCTGGAGACTCCTCAGTCTCCTCCCTGATGGCAGCAGTCTGAAGCAGCTGTGTAGTGGGTGTGTGGGATCACCTGCCATGCAGTGGGCTTTCCGAGTGAGGCGTTTGCTGTGTAAGTCCTGCAGTGAGGGGAAGGAGGTGCCGACTATCTTCTCAGCTGCTCTCACAATGCGCTGGAGGCTCTTGCGGCAGGATGCAGTACATGCACCAAACCACACAGTGATGCAGCTGGTCAGGACACTTTCTATGGCACCTCTGTAGAAGGTGCTCATGATGGGGGTTGAAGCTCCAGCCCTTTTCAGCTTGCGGAGAAAGTAGAGACGCTGGTGAGCCTTCTTTGCCAGTGCTGCAGTGTTCCTGCTCCAGGACAGGTCCTTTGAGACGTGCACTCCCAGGAACTTGGTGCTGTCTACTCTCTCCACTGCGGTGCTGTTGATGGTCAGAGGGGCATGTTGGGCATCCTTCTTCCTGAAGTCCACAACAATCTCCTTTGTCTTCTCCACGTTGAGAGTGAGATTGTTGTGTCCGCACCACAAGGCCAGGCGGCTCACCTCGTTCCTGTAGTCCGTCTCATCGTTGTTGCTGATGAGACCCACCACTGTTGTGTCGTCCGCAAACTTGATGAAGTGGTTGGAGCTGTACGATGGTGTGCAGTCGTGTGTTAGCAGGGTGAATAGAAGGGGGCTCAGCACACATCCTTGTGGGGCTCCTGTATTCAATGTGATGGTGCTGGATGTGTTATTCCCGACCCGTACTGCCTGTGGTCTCCCGGTCAGGAAGTCTAGCAGCCAGTTACACATTGAATGTATGTCTACGAGTGATTCACTTTTGGAGTCACCTTGAATGAAGTTGGCCACCACAGCTAATCAACATTTGCAAATGCAGAAATAGCAACTCTATCCATTTTTGCAGACACTGAGCTGAAATGTGATGTGGTAGCAGCTGTCATCCCCAACACACTCTGAGCACCAACACTGTGCAAAACATTTGGCATGCAAGGCAACCTATAGAGAAGGTGCTATCCATTCCCTTGTGGAAAGCAATAAATAAAAAAAATCTCAACTTATGCATCCGTTAAGATTGTCTATTCTCTTGTCTACCGTTGTCATCACTATTTGTTAAAATCAGGTCTCTCTGTGTCATTCTTCTCTATGTGTCAGATCCGGCGAATTCTATCCCAACTTTGCTCTCTTTAATTAATGTATTTTCTGACATTTCAGGCTATAAGGTCAATTGGACAAAATCGGAGGCCCTCCCACTTACTGCGTTCTGCCCTAAGAATGCTTTTCCATCAGACATGTTTTCATGGCCCCAAAAAGGTTTAAAATACCTTGGAATAATTTTTCCACCCCAACTTAACAATATTATTAAGATTAATCTTGAACCTTTGCTAGACAGAATGAGAGTTGACATAGAGCGCTGGAGTCAATTATATCTTTCCATGTGGGGAAAAGTAAATGTTATTAAAATGATTTGCACTCCCAAGTTTAACTACTTATTACAGGCTCTCCCAGTAAATGTCCCTATGATATATTTTAAACAGTTTGACAAGCTCTGTAACTTATTTCTTTGGAATTAAAAAAAAAAGCCAAGATTGAACTTACGAAAGTTACAAACACCTGCAGACAGGGGAGGTCTAGGAATGCCTAACTTACTAAACTATTACTATGCTTTTTCTCTTAGACACTTGGCTCATTGGTTTTTGCCCCCTGAAAGAGCTCCACCCTGGTTCACTCTCGAGACAGTAGTGTGTCAACCACTGACACTGCCTAGCTGTTTATCAACTAACCTTGCTCCTCAGAATCAGTTGCATCCGGTTTTGTCTCATATGAAATGGCTGTGGAAAAAGATGTCTAAAATTTTTAAATTCGACCCACATCTTCATAAATCTGCAAGCGTCTGGTATAATCCTAAACTTTGCATAGGTAAAAATCCCTTCTTCTGGAAATCTTGGTATCAGAAAGGGATTTCTGAAATAGGCAACTTATTTGAATGGTTCATTAAAATCCTTTGAAACACTGGTGGTGGAATTTAAAGTATCCAGAGAAGACTTTTGGAAATACGACATTTATTGGTGAAAACTTTTGGTTCACCCACTTATACTCCTGCAACATTGGATGAGATTAAAAAGGTGTTTGGTCAAGGGCATGAAGTATCTGCTTATTATAAAATGTTGTTGACAACCTTGGACTGTAATATCATGTATCTCAAGAAATGCTGGGAAACAGATCTGAACCTCAATTTTACTGATGAGGAATGGAATTTGATTATTAGGAATGGCAAAAAAATGTCAAGGGAACTAAGAACAAGACTGGTGCAATTTAAGATTTTACATAAAATATACTGGACACCATATAGATTGTACAGGGCTGGCTTGTCGAATACCCCAGCGTGTTGGAAATGTCAGAAGGATAAGGGCACATTAGTGCATGTGCTTTGGGAGTGTCCAAATATTCAAGAGTACTGGTCATTAATTCATGAAGTTTTGGAGAGGATAGTTGGCCAGAATTTACCCTTTTGCAGGAAGCTATATATTCTTGGGGATTCATCATCACTGGTCCACTTGCCCTCCTCCATTTCGCAATGGGTGCAGACAGCTATTATGCTGGGGAGGAAGTTGCTGGTGGGAGAGTGGAAAAGTTCATCTATACCTTCGTTAACTCATTAGAAAGATTATCTTATAGATTGGTGAATAGAGTTGAGGAATACAACAAAAAGTGGTCCAATTATGTTGCATGTGGGTTAAATGACATCTCCAGCTTATCTTTAGTTTGCAGATAAAATTACACTGTAAATATATTATTACTTAAAGGTTTCTGGGGTTAGGGCTATTTGATTTAATGTATATATGTAACTTTATGGTTATTGGTAGAGTGTGTTATTGTGATTTTTATTTTAGTTTAATTTTATTTATTTATTTTTCTATTATTTTTTCTATTAAATAATTTCATTATGTGCTGAAACATGCTATGAGATTCCAGAAAAATTGTAGTATGTACTAATGTTTGTTATATAGGACTGGAATTGTTGTATAATTTTCGTTATGGAAAATCAATAAAAATTTGAATCATAAAAAATAAAATCAGGTCTCTCTTGAGTCCCTGATTTTTTTCTGAAATAGTAGTATCTATCTACTGTATCTACTGTATCTATCTACTGTATCTATCTATCTATCTATCTATCTACTGTATATATCTATCTATCTACTGTATCTACTGTATCTATCTACTGTATATATCTATCTATCTACTGTATCTATCTACTGTATCTATCTACTGTATCTATCTACTGTATCTATCTATCGTATCTATCCATCTATCGTATCTATCCATCTATCGTATCTATCCATCTATCGTATCTATCCATCTATCGTATCTATCCATCTATCGTATCTATTGTATCTATCGTATATATCCATCTATCGTATCTACTGTATCTATCCATCTACTGTATCTATCCATCTATCCATCTACTGTATCTATCCATCTATCTATCTATCTATCTATCTATCTATCTATCTATCTATCTATCTATCTATCTATCTATCTATCTATCTACTGTATCTATCTATCTACTGTATCTATGTATCTATCTATCTATCTACTGTATCTATGTATCTATCTATCTATCTACTGTATCTATCTATCTATCTATCTACTGTATCTATCTATCTACTGTATCTATCTACTGTATCTATCTACTGTATCTATCTACTGTATCTATCTACTGTATCTATCTACTGTATCTATCTATCTATCTATCTATCTACTGTATCTACTGTATCTATCTATCTATCTACTGTATCTACTGTATCTATCTATCTACTGTATCTACTGTATCTATCTATCTACTGTATCTATCTACTGTATCTATCTACTGTATCTATCTATCTACCGTATCTATCTACCATATCTATCTATCTACCGTATCTATCTACCATATCTATCTACCGTATCTACCGTATCTACCGTATCTATCTACCGTATCTATCTACCGTATCTACCGTATCTACCGTATCTATCTGTCTGTCTGTCTGTCTGTCTGTCTGTCTGTCTGTCACCAAGTTTTTGATGCCAGATTAGGCGGTCAGTTGCGTCCAGTTCATTGAGGTTCAGCGCTTTCAGATCTTGTTGAATCGTTTGCGCCCAGGTCTTTTTCGGACGGCCTTTGGGACGGGTGCCAGGTACTTCAAGGTTTGCAATAGCAAGTATAGCACTGTTTTCACTTCGTTTAACATGACCGAACCACCGCAAACGGTGTCGCCGGCATGCGTCCTTAATCGCACATAAGCCTGCTCGACGCAGGATTTCGGTCGATTGGATGTGATCTTTAAGATGCGTTGCATCCATCGGAGCATTTTCATGTCGGTTCGGTGAAGTTGCTGTTCGAGTTTTGTTGTCATTGGCCATGTTTCTGTGCCATACAACAGCACGGGACGTATCACTAAGCCATAGAGTCTTTTTTTTTCATTCAACCTTTATTTATACAGGCTAGCCTCGTTGAGTCACGGGGACTCATTTACAAGAGGGACCTGTCTCACTCACACCAAACAACCATCCACTCTCACACTCACACCTAGGGTCAATTTAGAGTCACCAATCAGCCTAACAAGTCTTGGACTTAGGAGTAGTGGGATGTCGCGCCGCATCACATCAGTATAGAAGCGAGTAGATACTATTTATTCCACGCCACACGTATGCGTGCCCGAACGGCAGCTTCGGCTGTACAGTCCAACACACCCCGGCCTAGATATGGAAACGACTTGACTGACGCCAACGGCTCCAATTGTATTGTTGCGTTGTACTTGTTGTCGTGGATTGATGAAAGTAGGACAAACTAAATTGGTCGCTTTCGACAATGGACCACTTATTTTTGAACATTTGTGACACCACTGTTACAATGAGAATAACCTGTATAAATAAAGGTTGAATGAAAAGTTTAGTTTTAATTATAAATGTGACTTTAAAAAGAGGAGAGCAAGCTCAGTAATACCAACTGTAAAGTTAAAACACATATTAGTGCCACACTGCAGTTTTATTTAAATAGCTTATAAAAGCATAATAAAACTGAAATTATGGTTTTTAATATTGCCGTGTCTCCTCAAGATGATCAGTGGCCCCCATCTGAAAGTCTCTGTCTACTGTATTTGTGTGTTGTGGCGGACCACTAAGGGACTCTACTCACACCCAGTGGACCGAATGTGTTACCGGATGTTTTATTGTGAAAGGTCCAGAGGACCGGATGTTGTATTGTGAAAGGGTTGATATATAAGGCGGTTTTTGGGTGTTTACCGCCAGAATTGTAGGAGTTGATTAAAGTGAAGTTCTGTATCCCGCCTTCTGTGTCGTCTCTTCACCTCCTCCTACACTGGTGACCCTCGTGAATTGAATATGTCGACATCTGACGCTTCAGCCAGCTCTCTTCAGTTGTCCGCTGCTGTGGAACCTCCACAGGCGGCCCCGCTCGCTTTTTCGGTGGCCGTCAAAATCCCGGACTTCTGGCTGCACGCCCCTCCGTCGTGGTTCGCCCACATCGAATCACAGTTTGCTCTTTGCGGGATTTCTGCAGACGACACCAAATACCACTATGTGGTCGCCGCGCTGGATCCGTTGTCCACCCAGCGGGCAATGAGCCTGCTCCAGGCCCCTCCTGCACAAGGAAAGTACGCCACCCTCAAGCAGCTGCTCCTGCGGCGTTACTCACTCTCAGACGCGGAGCGCGCTGAGAAACTTTTTTCTTTCTCCGGCTTGGGCGATGGCACAGCTCTTGAGCTCATGGAGAGCATGTTGTCCTTGATGGGATCAGAAGACTGTGGTTTTCTCTTCCTCCACCTCTTCCTCCGCCAACTCCCGGCTTCGGTGCGCACGGTCCTGGCCAACTCCCCGTTTCTGCAGCAGAGAGACTACCGCTCGCTGGCCGAAGAAGCCGACCACATCCTCCTAGCTGTGAGGACCTTCGCGGTCCAGGCGGCGGTCCCTGGATCTCCAGCAGCACCTGAGCTTCAAGCAACGCCCTCAGCACCGGACGAGCCATCGGTGGTAGCAGGGGTCGCTACCCGCAGGCGGACAGGAGCGCCTTTTGTTTCTACCACCAGCGCTTTGGCGCCAAAGCACGACGATGCATCCCGCCGTGCAGCTTCAAGCCGCAGGGAAACGACAACGCCAGCGCCCGCTAGCAGCCGCGGCCGTTGGCGACAAGGAAAGGCTGCTTTTCATCGAAGACTCGAGGTCGGGGAGGCGGTTCCTGGTGGACTCTGGTTCGCAGAAGAGCCTCGTTCCCCCGACTGGCTCCGACAGGTTGGCAGAAGGCTGCGGGCCGCAGCTAACCGCGGCTAATGGCTCTCCCATCAAGACGTTTGGTGAAAGGTTGGTGACTGTTTGTTTCCATGAACGGGACTTCCAGTGGAACTTTGTGGTAGCTGCTAGCTCAGTTCCTATTTTAGGGGCTGATTTTCTTTGTGCTCACGGGCTCCTTGTTGATGTTGCTAACAGACGTTTGATCGACGCTGTGTCTTTTTCGTCACTGCCTTGTGCGACGCGAGGAGCTGGGCCTTTAATGCATGCTAACTTTTTAGCTTCGGGTAATGTGTTTCAGCGTTTATTGTCTGAGTTCCCCTCACTGACTGTTCCTAATTTTGCAAACACAAACACTAAACATGGGATCGAACATTATATCCCCACAACGGGCCCCCCGGTGTTCGCACGTGCACGCCGCCTCGATGCTACTAAGCTAGCAATAGCGCAGGAAGAGTTTGCTAACATGGAGCGTTTAGGCATCGTGTAGCGCTCAAACAATCCGTGGGCCTCCCCCCTGCACATGGTGCCCAAGGCAGACGGCAAATGGCGACCATGTGGGGATTTCCACCGCCTTAATAACATCACAGAGAACGATCGTTATCCCATCCCCCACATCCAGGATTTTTCAGTGCACCTGGATGGGACCTCTATTTTTTCTAAAGTAGATTTAGTACGGGGGTACCACCAGGTTCCTGTGCATGTGGAGGATGTCCCTAAGACCGCTGTTATCACGCCTTTCGGCCTGTTTGAGTTTTTGTGCATGCCTTTTGGTCTTAAAGGTGCAGCACAAACGTTCCAGCGATTGATGGATTCAGTCCTAAGGGGTCTGTCCTTCGTATTTGTGTACCTGGATGACATCCTGATGGCTAGCAGCTCGGCTGAACAACACATGTCCCACCTCCGTGAGGTTTTTCAGCGCCTGGCAGCGCATGGCCTGATTGTAAATACAGCGAAATGCCAGTTTGGGTTGCCAGTCATTGACTTTTTGGGCCACCGCATTTCTGCCAGTGGTGCTGTCCCATTACCAAACAAAGTGCAGGCGGTGTCCGATTTTCCACAGCCCCAGTCTATTAAAGCGCTACAAGAATTTTTGGGAATGGTTAATTTCTATAACCGTTTCCTCCCCAGGGTAGCACAACTGCTGCGACCGCTCTATGGAGCGCTAAAAAAGAAAAAGCCCAACGACAGTGTTGACTGGACACCAGAACGCCTACAGGCATTTGGTGATGCTAAAGCTGCACTGGCCACTGCTGCCCTTTTGGCCCATCCATCCCCAGCGGCACAAATAGCTTTGACAACAGACGCATCTGATGTTGCGGTGGGGGCTGTGTTAGAACAGCAGGTTTCCGGGGTTTGGCAGCCGCTTGCATTTTTCAGCCGTACGCTGCGGGACAATGAGCTGAAATACAGTGTTTTTGACAGAGAGTTGCTGGCGCTTTACCTGGCCACACGCCATTTCAGGTTTTTCCTGGAGGGCCGCCAGTTCACTGCATATGTTGACCACAAACCCTTGGTGTTTGCTATGTCAAAAATTTCTGACCCCTGGTCTGCTCGCCAGCAACGCCACCTCGCAGCGGTGTCTGAATTTACTACAGACATTCAGCATGTGGCTGGAAAATCCAACGTGGTGGCCGACTGTCTCTCCCGGGTGCTGATCTCTCCCGTGTACGTTGGCATCGATTTTTCTGCTATGGCTGCGGACCAACGTAGCGACGCAGAAATACTCGAGCTCCAGTCCGGGCCCACAGGCCTCGAGTTGGAGGAACGGCAGGTGAATGACGGAGGTCCTCTCCTGCTCTGTGATGTTTCTACTGGCAGGCCCCGCCCTCTGGTTCCAGTTTCATGGCGACGCCGCGTTTTTGATTCTTTACATTCCCTTTCCCATCCAGGTGTTAGAGCCTCTGTGAAACTGGTCAGTTCAAAGTTTGTTTGGCCCGGTCTGCGTAAAGCAGTTAAGGAGTGGGCAGCAGCGTGTGTCCCATGCCAGCGTGCTAAGGTTAACAGGCACACCAAAGCACCTTTGGAACCTTTCTCCATTCCTGGTCGGCGGTTTGACCATGTGCACGTAGACCTGGTGGGCCCTCTGCCTCCATCACAAGGTTTTACTCATCTGCTGACTATGATAGACCGGACCACCAGGTGGCCTGAGGTGGTTCCTCTGACATCCACAACATCTGCAGTGGTGGCCCGGGCATTTTTGTCTACCTGGGTTGCGCGTTTTGGCCCCCCTTCAGACATTACATCGGACAGGGGCCCGCAGTTTGTTTCTGAGCTTTGGTCTACCATGGCCAAGGGTCTGGGGACTAACGTTCACAGGACCACTGCTTACAACCCCCAAGCTAATGGTTTGTGTGAACGGTTTCACAGGTCATTGAAAGCTGCACTTCGCGCTGCATTGACCGGTGACAACTGGATTGACCGTCTTCCCTGGGTTTTGTTGGGTTTACGTACCGCAACCAAAGAGGACCTGAGCTCTTCCCCGGCTGAACTGGTTTTCGGTCAGCCTGTGCGCGTCCCCGGTGAGTTTTTACCTGAGGTACCCTCACCACAGTTCGCTCCACCGTTGCTCCATTTTTCCTCTCAGGAGGGCTCTGTTCGTGTCCCCGGCCCGGTACACCATTGTTTACCGCAGTCATTTGTACCTAAGAGTCTGGAGTCCTCTAAATTTGTTTTTGTCAAACACAATGCACACAGGACACCACTACAGCCTTTGTATGATGGACCGTTTCGGGTTCTTCAACCAGGTCCAAAACACTTCCTTTTAGATTTAGGGGGTCGTACTGAGACTGTCTGTATCGATAGGCTTAAACCAGCTCATGTTGTGTCAGATGATCAGGTTGTTACGGCCCAGGCTCCTCGCAGGGGCAGACCTCCATCCACATTGTTAACGGACTGCGGTCCTCCTTCCAGAGACTCTCAACGTCCATTGGAGCCCGAATCTTCTGCAGGCCCTCCTCATCGCCCCCCGCTTCATCAGACTGCTAACGCAGGGCCCAGGTTCAGCCGTTCTGGTCGTTTGATCAAACCCAAAATGCTGGACTAGTGATGGACCTTACTGGGTGTTCTGGGGGGGCGTGTGTGGCGGACCACTAGGGGACTCTACTCACACCCAGTGGACCGAATGTGTTACCGGATGTTTTATTGTGAAAGATCCAGAGGACCGGATGTTGTATTGTGAAAGGGTTGATATATAAGGCGGTTTTTGGTTATACCGCCAGAATTGTAGGAGTTGATTAAAGTGAAGTTCTGTATCCCGCCTTCTGTGTCGTCTCTTCACCTCCTCCTACAGTGTCACGTTAGCAAAATATCTTATGAACCAGTGGATGGATGTCAATGAACCTCCCAGAAAGTAATCATTGGACAACTTTCAATCAGCCTGATTCAAGATGGCCACAACAGATTCATGTCTGTGACCTTAGCCAACACAGTAAAATGGCTCCAGCTCAAACATTTCTACAAGTTTTTACTGTTGTATAGTTGTAGTCAATCACTGCAAAGCACTAAAAGGTTCTCTTGGCTCAAAAATCTGCCATGAAAGGCAGCAGGCAATAAACATTCCTTCAAGGAATACTTTGACCTTATTTTATTGCTTTTTTTGTTTGTTTTGTCTCATTGGTCGTATTTCTCAAACTGTAGCCCACCTGTCCGTGTCAAAATTACAAAAATACTTGAGATAAATCTGAAATTATTTGATCAAAACAAAAATATGTTCAGCTGCTGTTTAACACACCATATTATTTTACAATTTTTGCTTTTGTTATTTTGTTTGTCGAAGCACTTTGTGATTTTTATCTTGAAAAGTGCTATATAAATAAAGTTTTACTTACTTACATTTTTATTAATGGATATTTTAGATCCTTGAATACAGCTTCTTTTATACTTAGGGTGGAACTGGGATCTTGAGTACACAATTTCATTCCACCTCGTGTACCACATGTGATGTGAATGACAGTAAAGAAACTTGAACAACCCTCGAGAATAAATGCACTGCACACTACTACCTGTATGCACATATTTATTATCACAGTATCAGTGTATATATTATCGGTATACCAAAAAACGTCTTTGCTTGCAATAAAATGCATTTTATGCATCATGAATTTATGCTCTGCACACCAGTGATGGATCTGGTGGGTCAGATGGTTTCATAAAAAAAAACTTGGAGTGTTGGGAGCATCGTAAGAAAAAATATAAAACAGAAATGAGGAAAAGGTGCAATTTAGTCACTGTCATATTCAATATAAGTGTATTGTATATTTTTCAAATGTATTGTAGCCTGAATATTAATATCTTTGCTCCTTACATGCAGAAACACTTTTGGGTAAAAAAAAAAAAAAAGAAGAATGTTCTGATTCTGTTTCTTTGTATAAACTTTTGATACTCTAACCACATGGTCCCTTTCTGAAGCTTTGGGGCCCCACAGGGAAAGCTGCTCCCCAGCATGACACCCCTCCATGGTAACAGGTCTACGTGTATGCGTGCACGTCGGACTCCAGATCATATAAATGACAGCCTGGACGAAGAAGTCTTCACACTCAGATCTATAGGATGATGACTGATGAGAGAAAGTGGATATTTTACAGATGGTTAAGCCGGGGGAGGACAGAGCTTCCACCTTGAAGTGAGGAGGTTGCCGGATCGAATCTCAGTTGGGGCCTTTGGCATGTTCTCTCCGTGCATGCGTGGGTTTTCTCCGGCCTCCCACAGACCAAAAACCTGCATGTTATACTGACTGGTAACTAAACTGTTCCTAGCTGTGAAATAATTGTTTGTCTCAATGTGTCCCTGTGATGGACTGGAGACCTGTCCAGGGTGTCCCCCGTCTCTTGTCCATTGACTGTTGGATATGGGTAGCAGTGATCTCCGTGACCCAAAAAGGAAGAAGTGGGTAAAAGATAATGGATGGGATAGTTGAGAGCAGCTCCACAGATTGGCCCTCATTCACGAACCGTTCGTACGCACAGATTTGTTCTTAAACTGTGCGTACGAGTGATTTAGGATCATTTGCGGCATTCAACAATGTTTTCGTATCCTACGATTTTTTTCAGATACGAACAAAATTTACGAGTGGTCCGGACCTGTCGTATAATTTAGGAGCGTCAGTCTGCTGTCATCCAGACGGATCTTCTCCACGAATAACTTCATATTTCGTTATTTAGAAAATATTTTGGGTTTAAAAAAATCACGCACCATAATTATTCTTGACAATAGGTTATTCTGTTTGAATTAGAATTATAATTTTAAGTTTAATTTGTCTGGTGTGTCGCGCAGGCTTCAGTGAGTCGTGCGCTCCCCTTGGTCATCAAAGCCGCTCCTCATATTAACACCCAGGTACATAAAATTCCCATACACCGCCGCAGAACAAGTACGAATTAAGACTGATTTTCATGCTATTGCTGGACAGCCAAACACCATCGGAGCAATAGATTATTACCGTATATCTGATTCGAAATATAACCAGCAGAATGTGGTTGCGCGCTGACCAGGAGGAGCGCGCATGACTCATTTGTGCTGCACAACATGTTGGCACGCGTCTTGCAGCGTGACATTTATTGTCCATCCATCTCGCAGACTATTCCTTGACCACCTCCTGTCCGTGCTGCGGCGAGACGTTTGTTTGAAGCCATTTTCAGATCAAACCATTTATTCTTGATTTCTGATACTGTACGACCCACGGGAGACAAAACATATGCACTACAATATTAATATGAAGTTAACTGTAGTTTCGAGACATTTTAAAATGCTTCTGTTCAAAAACACATCCGACACTTGCGGGGGGGTGGGGGGTAGCGGTGCGCTCTTCTGAATAAGTGAAACTATAATGTAACACAGTACACTAAAATTATAAATATTTGACCATCCGACACTTGCGGGGGGGGGCCCCAAGTAACAGAAGAACGTTCTGAGAACGTTCTGAGAACGTTCTGAGAACGTTATTTTTAGGTTACGGGAACGTTCCCTCCTAACGTTCTGAGAACGTTCTGGTGTGGAGTTTTCTCGTGGTTCTCAGAACGTTAGGTAGAACGTTCTGAGAACGTTCTCAGAACGTTCTGAGAACGTTCTCAGAACGTTCTGAGAACGTTCTGAGAACGTTAGGTGAAAACGTTCTGAGAACGTTAGGTGAGAACGTTAGGTAAGAACGTTCTGAGAACGTTCTGAGAACGTTATTTTTAGGTTACGGGAACGTTCCCTCCTAACGTTCTGAGAACGTTCTGGTGTGGAGTTTTCTCGTGTTCTGCTAGAACTTTCTTAGAACATTCCATAAATTTTATTATTATTATTATTATTATTATTATATAATATGGATTCATACATTTTAGTGCAAATTATGAACAATCAAAATAGATTCAAAGTTATTTATTCATCTACTGAACAATGTTTTTAACCTCCCAGAGAGAACAATTGCAAACAAACAAAAGTACACTTGTGTTAAAGAAGATACACAAAGTAAACAGCAATTAACTAATAATTAAGGAAAATAAAGAACAAATATTCATATCAAATGCTTGTACACTCAAAACAAAATACAGAAATTAAACAAACATACTGTACCTCGTTGGCTGTGTGCTACTAAAAGGAATTAGGCTTGTTTCTTCAGTTTCAGCTTCTTAGAACTCTTCTTCAACTTAAAGGTCTGTGCTTACTAGCTGAAACTCACATCCTTTCTACTACTGTAACTGACTTCTTCTGGTACTTTTCACCTTAATACAGCGTTACCTTTCACACCTGAACACAGCGCCAACTACAGGTGACAAGTAAAACTACATATAATAAAACAAACAGTAAGCCATATGAATGTGAAACAAAACAAACTGTGGCAGTTACACTCCCACCAAATCACACATCCTGTATGTGGGATTTCTCTAAATCGAACTGACACTTTACTCTAAAAATGAAACAAACAAAAAATATCACTGTGCTTCAAGCCAAACAACAACCTTATGTACAAGTCAGTCAAGTGAAACTGTCTTTGTTGTACGTTTACCACGTTTGACTAATGTACTCTCACTAATTAACAGTCGGACCTTCCTCACCCTATCATCTGATCCAGGGTATACTTCTGTGAC